>JAXQQM020072038.1:0-87380 GCA_034641835.2 Pinus albicaulis | reverse complement strand
CTCCACTATTATCCCGTCGACCCATGTTCGAATTCGTCCGTGTTCAAACCAAAATTTTTAACGCCATTTCCATTGGATCTTGGGGTTGCCCCTTCATTGGTTGCCTGCGAAACATTTTGCAAAATATTCTGTGGAATATTCAATGGAATATTCCCAGAATATTCTGTGGAATATTATTTTTTTAATAAAAAAATTTATAAAGTCAAATTTGGCCATTTTTTAATTGAAATTGGCAAACTTCAAAGCTGAATAACTTTCTCATACGGAGTCGGTTTTCAGTGTCGTTCACATCTACAGGATCATTTTTCCGAGCTCTTTCTAGTCGATCTGGTTCAGACCAATTCTAAGCAACTTCATTTTTCAAAATTTTTCTACAAGAGACTTGATCTCCTGATCACACCTCCCAAATGGGAAGCTTTTGGACCCCAAAAGCTCTCTGATTACTGAAACTGATGATGTGGAGACTGATTCTCCACTCTTCCACCCTTGAATAACTGAAATATACCCGATTTCATCAAATGGAGCTTTTGTGAAAATGATAATCTGTCTCTGGAATCAACTGATCGACCATTGCTAAGATTGACTTGCAAATTGTTCCCATGGTGAATTCTACCATTTTGAAACCAACTTTGTCCCATGCTGAATTGTGTGTCCTTCTTTCTTGCATTTCTTTGCTTTGACACTTCATTCACTGCATTGGCTGACCCAAAAGGTAATTTGTGCAACATAACATCATCTTTTTTCAAAGACAAACTGTTATCAAACTAAGACAAATCATTAGCAACATCATAAAAAGGTGAATGCTCAAAAGCTAGTTGTTTCAACATTAACAAAGTTAGACTTTGACTTTCATTAACCAGTCTTTTCAATTGACTTGCATGGAGTAAAGAAGATTCCAGCTTCTTCTTGTGAGCTCTCACAATGTACTCTTTACAATCTTTGAACAAGTGATACTTGTTTTCATGGCGATGAAAGATAGCCTTCCTGTCAAATAAATAAGGACTTCCCAAAACAATACCTGAGATATCAAGCGGCACCACATCAAGTTCCACTATGTCAATATAGTGTGCAGTTATTGCAAAGCGCAATATGCACCTTCTTGAGACTTGCAAATTGGCATCCTTGCATATCCATCCAAGTGGATAAGGCTTCGGATGTGGAATGGTCTCAAGTTTAAGCTACTTGACCAAGTCTTTAGATATAAGATTCGCTTGTGACCCACTATCAAACAGTGTGTCAATTTTTGTATGTTTTTAAATTACCCTCACATGGAAGAGCTCTATCCTCCTCTTTTCTTCATGAGTATCTTTGTGACAATTCAAAGAGCTAGAATTAGGAATTGTGTCTTGCACCACTTCTTTCCCTTTAATGTTCTTTAAAACCATGGCTATGCTTTTTGTCTCATCTCCTAAGTCTGACCCTAAGTCTTGCTCAACTGTTGCTACAGTTTTCTCCTTTTATTTGGTCTTGTTTTTTTTCTTGTATTTTTCTGGTTTCAATTCAGGATGAAGCTTCCAACAATGATCTTCATCATGACTCGTCTTTGAACAGTTCTTGCAAAAGAACTTTCCTTTTTCTTTTCTTCAATTTTCAACTCTCTTCTTTCCTTTATTTTTGAAATTACTATCCTCATCAAAAGTATTCTTTCCTCTAGCTTCTAAATGTGTAGCCTGCACACAGACTTCATCTAAGCTGGTAGGATTGAACATTAGGATAGTATGTTTAAGGTAACTGTGAAAACCTCCTATGTATTTCAACAAGGTTTCTTGACTTTGTAAGTCTACTCCAAGTAGAAGTGCTCTCCTTCTAAACTCTTGGGTATAATCTTGCACATTTTGACCCTTAAGTTGCCTAAAATTTTTCCAATTCATGATTTCTTTTTGAATATGAGCAAGAGGATAAAATTGTTTCTTAATAGCTGTAATAAACTCATTCCATTTTAGAGTTATCTTACCATGCCTTTTAATTTCCTCATTGGTCTTGGCTTCCCACCATACCAAAGCTGCTCCATCCATTCTCAAAGAGGCTAATTGGATTTTTGTTTCATCATCATGCAAATTCTGAATCCTTAGATAGACTTCCAGCTGTCTAATCCAGTTATCCAATTTTTCTGCATTCACATCACCATTAAACATCGGCAACTCAAACTTTACATCAAGCTTTAACAAAGAATTTTTAAAAGATGTATTTGTTTTGTGTGACTGATTAACAGAAGTTGAAGAGGATGATGTGGAGGAAGAGGATGACGATGGAGATGGTGGATCACCATTTCCTCCATTCCCTTTCTTAGACTCCTTCTTGTATTTCTTTCCTCCTGAAGAATCTCCTTCTTCTTTTTTGTTTCTAGACCCTTCTCCAGCAATCCTTTCATTTCTCTCCTGGTATAGGATCCTAACCATCTCAGTCATGTCCAAGAAAGCTTTTCTAAAGACTCTTTCTTCTTCCTTGGGATCCATTTCCTCATGTACTTCTCCTTCTCTGGAAGACATGTTTGTGGCTGATTCTAAAGCTAATGAGGATGAAATGGAAGGTGGATATAATGGCACTCTAGCCCTCCTTGGTTGAGGATTAACTTGTTCTCTAACCAATTGACCTTCCCCTCTTTTCAATTTCAGCCTAGTAAGCATCAAATTTTTCAGAATAACACAATATTCTTGCACATATTTCACAAACTATTAAGCAAAACCTAGAGCTCTGATACCAATCTGATCTGAAATTGTGAGAACAAAGTATTTCTCGTACAGAGATTGATAGTAGGGGGCTTTTACTGGTTATTTCACCTTTACTAGAAAGGATGAAACCAAAAGCTTTTGGCCCACAAACTAGCTCTGCCTAAAGAAATAAAATGTAAACACTGAAATAGATCCGATCAATGAAAGTATTTGTTTATGTGCAAAGTATTCATTAATCAAAATTTTATGTGTGAATAAGCAAGTTCAAGTATTCTGCAAATGAAGTAATGTGGTTTGAAGTTGAACTAATGAGTTTTGTTCACTGTATAATTCTGCTTGGGAAAAGTGTACTTATGAAAATTTACTGTTTAATGTAGAATAATTTGAAATATAACAGCAAAAATGCACAGCATAACAGTAAGCATTTGTTTAATCAGTTCACCCCTCGCTTGGGCTACCTCTGTTGGGTCCAAAAGCCTCTAATTAGGCTTTTCCCTTTTTCATTAATACTCAAAATATGAATTACACTGTGTATAAAGCCTCAAAAGGAAAAATAAGCTGCAAATTCAGAAACAGAAGGCTGAAATCAGTATAAATCGACTATTCATTCACCTCCATTGGATAAGTATAATCCAACACAACTGATCTTTCATTAGGCCCTGGTGGCTCCACAACCAAAATCGCTGGTAAAATCACTGATAAAGTGCCTTGATGGCTCTAAAAATCTCCCAACAGATCCAGAATTCTTCAATACCCCAAAATCAAAAAACAATTCGTCCCAAATGGACTTCCCTAGCCAAAGTTATGGCTAACTGAAGTTTGCCCAGTGTCACCTAGAAAAACTCCACTAAATGTGGAGAACTGGAGTTAACTCCAGTTAAAATAGGTGACAGGCGCTAAATTTAGGGTGCCACCAAGTATTCCGCTGAAATGAGGGTGCTAGGTTTAAGCCCCCATGTGGCCGCACCATTCGGAGGTTGGTTGAACAACTTAACGTTATACACGACATATAATAATGTTTTAACCATAAATTTAAATGCACCCCGCACCTTCCGCTGGTCCATGGGACCACGACCCAAACGAAAAACGCGCCACACAAAATTCAACATTTAAATATATATCGTTCCACCATATAATAAGATTTGCTGTCGTGGCCCAATGGTCGGGCCTCTCCAGTATTATCCCGCCGACCCATGTTTGAATCCGTCCGCGTTCAAACCAAAATTTTTAACGCCATTTCCATTGGATCTTGGGGCCACGTGGCGCCCTTTCACTGGCTTCCTGTGGAATATTCTGTAGAATATTTTGTGGAATATTCTTTTTTTAATAAAAAAAATTTATAAAGTCAAATTTGGCCCATTTTTAATTGAAATTGGAAAACTTCAAAGCTGAATAAATTTCTCATACGGAGTCGGTTTTCAATGTCGTTCATGTCTACAGGATCATTTTTCCGAGTTCTTTCCAGTCGATCTAGTTCAGACCAATTCTAAGCAACTTCATTTTTGAGCATTTTTCTACAAGATACTTGATCTCCTGATCATTGTGGGAGATTAAGCGGGGTCGGGAGTTTATGGCAGTGGCGACACTTCTCTGGAAGAGGACCCAAAAGACCTTGTTATCCTCAATGCGCTGCTTATCCTTAGAGTCCCATAAGTAAGCATACCAAGTGCCTTCACACATCCCAGCAAGGAGT
This sequence comes from Pinus albicaulis, assembly GCA_034641835.2. Classification (NCBI taxonomy): domain Eukaryota; kingdom Viridiplantae; phylum Streptophyta; class Pinopsida; order Pinales; family Pinaceae; genus Pinus; species Pinus albicaulis. The sequence continues at coordinate 83,015 of JAXQQM020072038.1, read as the reverse complement.
TCTAGAACAACCAACTCCTCTAGTTTGTCCCAGGCGACTAGTGCGATGAGGAATAACAGCCACGAATAGAAGAAATAAGTCCCATGCTCTTGAGACTCGCAGACATAGCATCATTTCTCACCTTGATATGATTCATGATTGCTTTGATGGTTTTGGGCACCCATTCCTACAGACTTGGACAAATTTACTTAAAAACAGTGTAAAAATCCCCATACGCGACTATGCCCGTACTTTTCCGCGTGTATACGCGAGTCCAACTAGACTTTTCCGCGTATGCCATTAAAATAATTAAAAAATATATAATTATTCCCTATTTTCGGGCTGGTTTGATGGTTACTCAGGTAGTTCAACCACCCCATCACGTGGCCAACTGTTTCCAACTGTTGAAACTACTTGGAGGGAGTATAAAAACCCCTCATGTGTATGGCCTAAGGGAGAGAGAGAATTATTGATATTATACCCTATTGGTATTCCCTATCTAAGTCTGATTCCCCGTGCCTCCTGCACTTTTCCAGTTCATTATAGGAAACCCCTGTTTCCTTGAGATGCTCATCTCCCTATATGTCATCTCGTATGCACCAGTTTGGAAGGAGTCTTAGCGAGGCAAGGGCTGGACGGATCCAGACGACGGTCTACTCGAAGGCCGTGGAAGGATCAGGTGATCTCTCCACTCATTACTTTTGTACATGCTATTTGTAATACAGAAGTATCATGTTGTTCCCGAAATAAACGTGTTAGCGTATGCTTATATGTATGAGAATATTTGTTATACAAGCATTCATTATCATTTATTTAATGTTTTATATGAATCTCACTAACATTTAGAGTAGATATATGCTGTACAACCAGTCCTTTGTGCTTGTTTCTTCTTGTCTTTCAGGTTAAGAAGGAAGGACGATTGCTGGGGGTTTGAACCCTGCGGGATCTTCTTCAACCGTAGGACCAACGGGTAACTTTCTCATTCTACTCTATTTAGTTTTTCTGAACGTGCATGATTGTGTGAGTCTCTGTTAAGTAGCATGCCCCTGCTCTGTGGAGGTTGTAACCCAACGAACCTCTAGGGTGAAATTCCCTGAAACAGAACTGGCGACTCCGCTGGGGATCACATTTTTGTGATTCTCCTGTTGGGTTGTTTCAGCTGTTTGGTAGGATTCCAGCAGTTTTAACTTCCATTTGCAGTCCAGTTTACTTTCTTGCAGTCAGTCTGAAGTCCTGGTGTCTTTTCCAGGCTTGTTCTTTTTGTTTTTTCATTATTTACCTTTTCATACGCGCTTTTTTCTGCACACAGTCACGTATACACGCAGGTTTGTCTAAAGGAACCCGCGTATACGCGAGTTTCCCTTAGCACAGACGCGTATGCACGCTTGTTGCATAGCTGTGAAGTAGCGTATACCTAGGCAGATTTTGAATTTTTGAGTTTCTTGACTTTTTGGTCCTTTCTGACTGTAGAGACCTATTCCTACAGAGTCTCTGTGCTCTTTGGATTGTGAAGGAAGTGGTTTCATGTCTTTTCTCTCTTTCGTTTGATTGAAAACTAGTCTTTTTGGCAAAGTGTTGTTTCTGGTGCTGGCACTTCTGGATTGAGTTCCAAGATCACTTTCTGAGCATTCTTGGCTATTCTACTTTATCAGAACAGAGAGCTTCTGCTCACTGACTCGCTCCTATCTTTGTGTTGTGCTTCGCATTGCGATTTTTGCTTCGTTTTTTATTGGTTTTCTTGAGTTCCATAGGCTAGGTTTTGTTGCAACTTTTGAAGAGCTTTTCTGGCTTCTTTGGAGTCTTTGTTTGCGACGAGTTTGCACTATTTGTCTAGGCTGAGTGGCTGAGTTTTATGGTCTTCTTTTGCTCTTATTGATCTTGCTACGAGTTAGCCTTACAAGGTTTGGGAGCATTGTTGAAGTTTGTGCTTGAAATTCAGTCTTATTTGGTTTGGATTTTGATAGTTGTGCTTGGTCTTTTCGAGCTCTTTCTCTATAAAACTAAAAAGCTCAAAAAACATTTGCTTTGCTTTTTGTTTTTGCATTTCAAAGGCTTAAAAAACATTTTCACTTGTTATTTTCTTTTGTTGTTGCATTTTCATTTTCGTTTGCTATAACTTTTGAAGCTTTTGTGAGGTTTCCTGCTTTTAGTTTTTGGCTTGATCGTGAGGAGGAGTTGTCATTTGATTTCTTCTTCTTGTTTTTAAGTGTTCTTGGTGTCCTCATTTTAAGAGTTCTTGATTTCGAGAACTAGTTTTTTGGGCAACCAAAGAAGAGTTAAAACTGAAGGACTTTTTGGGAATGTCACTCTGCTTTAAGAGATTTGCATCTTAGGATTTACATGCTTGTAGTGATTTGCATTAGGTGCATTTAATCATTTAGTCAATTTCTTAGTTTTTGTGAGTGTGAGTTTTCTATTCGAAAAGAAAAAAAAAATACAATTTTTAGTCTCGTAGAACCTGTATAGAGATTGCTCTTCATCGAAAGACAAAGAATTGCATTTGCATGTAGTCAAGTTTTTATTAATTTCTTTTGCATCAAAAACACCATACGTTTCATCTCCATATCCTTGTGACTTAACATAACAGCCCTTAAAATAAGCGATTTAATCTAAAATCAACTAGCAATTTTTTCTAAGTGTCAATCACCAACTAGCTAGGTTGTAGGGCCTTGGAATAGGTGAGTGGAGAGTTAACTCTCCAAGGCCGCTCAAACAAACATAGAAGTTGATTAATTGAGCGAAATCCAACTCCGTGAGGTGGACCGGGAAAGCTCTCATCCGAGAGTCAAGCGCGAGGGGAAGTGAAGTTTGAGAAGAGGGATACCCCCCCTTCGATTAGCTGAATCTGACCTCAAGACCGTTCCACCCGGCTTCTGATATGGATTGGTGCCCATAGTTGCCATTCCTAGGTTCCACACAGGTGACTGCGGGGGGGAATACCCGTGGTACCTGAGGCAGACGTCGCATCACTTTCAGCAGTACTTCTGGGGGGTGCCCTTACGAAGCTTGGGTGCTTGAGCCGGCAAAGGCTGTCGTTAGGAGGTCGGCGTAACTGTTTCTGATACCTTCGCTAGTTGTTATGGGCCCTAATCATCCCAGACTGCTTTCGGGAGGTCCTATACTTCGCTTTCCTGTATTTTGGTGTCCGGTCCTCATCACCCGGAGCGGAAATACTTGGAGGCTGTTTGCTTGACTGTATCCTAGGGATTTTTATTTTAGTGAGTGCTCTTTGCTCCTAGCTTGCCTAGCTTTTCACTTTTTTGAGTCTAATTTAAAAAATCTATAAAAGTGGCTGATCAAGCGCCTCGACGTTCGAGGAGAATCCAGGGGTTATCTCCCGAGAGTCCAGAGCCTTCTTCGAGAAGGCGTAGGAGCGATTTAGAAGGTGGTTACCACCCTGTGGTGTCTGACGCTGTGGAGAGAGATCCTCCACAAAGGTCTTAAGGTTTTGTAGCTGATTCTGGTGTCGGTCCTGAGAGGAGCGTTCCGCTCACCTCGCGAGTTTTATTTCCTCAGGAAGAAGATTTTCAGATTGAGGACATACCTGAGCCTCCCGCTACAGGTCCATCTCCTCTTCCTCCTGATTATCCGTTCGTTGTTCAGTACATCGGACCTGAGTCGGAGAGACCACCGGATCTTTCGTATCATTCTTATCTTTCGATGGCCACGACTGGGAACGCGACTTCTACCGTGAGTGCTGCAGGCATTCAGACTCCTGCTTCTGTTGAAGCAGGGGGCACTATTGCTTCATCTTCGATAGCTTCTAGTGCTGCTGTGTTTGGCTCTGGGTTCACCCAAGCACATGCTTCTCATTCTGGTCCCTTCTGTTCAGGGTTTCCCTCTAGTGGGAATCCCTCTTTTTCCTTTTTCGCTGCTTCAGCTGGATCTACGCCCATGTCTAACATGGTTAGTGGATCAACTTCGTTTCAGGGTTTCCCCTTTGGGACTGGGCATATTCCTAGTTCCAATCCTTCTTTAGGGTCGTTTCCGTTTACGTCCCAGACCCAGAGTTTCAACCCTTGGTCTGGGGGGCAAAGTTCGACTACTTTTACGGGGTGGAATCCTGTCTTTACTACATCGGGGGCAGGGAATCAGTTTTACGCTGGTCATCAAGGGAATGCTTCTTTCCCTTCATCGAGTGCTTATTAGTCTTTTTCTCCTTTGTCTAATGCTTGGAACCCCTGCCAGGGGCTTTCCTCTTCAATCAATACTTCAGCGGGAGGAACTGGTCTGGGCTTTGGTAACTTGGCGTGGGGAGGAGGTTCTTCTCTGTTTTCTACGAGTCCTTTCTGGCAACCTGGTGCCTCATCAAATCCAGGCTATTCTTTTCAGAATGTTGGGAATCCATCCCATCAAGGATGGAATCCTCGACTCACTCTCGCTTAGCACACTGCAAGCAACGTTAAACTTGCCAGATTTGTCGAAGTTGACTAATGACCCGATTCGTTATAGTCTGGGGTGGCCTCCGGTCCCGACCAAACTTCCTTCAGACATTCCAAAGTTTGAAGGTAAGAATGGAGAGGATCTGGCGCACCACATCACTACTTTCCACTTATGGTTCTCTTCGAACTCCCTGATCGATGACTCGATTAGGTTGAGATGTTACCTAAGCGCACTGCTAGCGAAGTCACGAGAATGAGTATCCACTTGAGCTCTTAGAAGCGGATTCGCCACATTGACCATTTGTCCACATTTCTAAACATTTCAGTTACTGTCGGATATGGTGGAATGGGAACTCCTGGCTAATTTTAAGCAGGATGAGGCAACTCACATTTCTGATCACATTCAGGAATGGAGGAGAAGGAAGAGGCTTATCAAAGCTCATATTCCAGGGGAATTCCTTCTCGAGTGGTTTTTGAAATCTCTGCAGTCAGATATTTCAAAAGATGTATCCCTATCTGGGGTATTTTCTGAGGAGCAGGCCATTTTTAGGGCCCAGCAGTTGGAACTGATCTATTCTCAGTCTGGGGTACTTTATAAGTATTTTCCCAATGCTTCTCGCTCCAAATTGGATTTATCAAAAACTAAACCTGGTCCGCATGGTGACGGGCTTGTCGGATCGGTCAGTAGTAGTGCAGCCAGCCTGCTTTCTCAACTGCAGCAATTGTCTTTACAATCTGCTCCTTCTGGTCAGGTTGTGCCTGCTGATTCATCACCTTCCCAGTCTTTGTCCATAAATGTTGTCCAAACTTCTGATCCCAAAGGAAATCAACAATCCGATGGGAAGAAGAAGGGACGAAATAACAAGAAGAAGGGCAAGAACGGGAAGGGAAATGCAAATAAAACCAACGAGCGTGTTGGTGAGGGTCAAAAAGAGAAAAAGAAAGTGAAGTTTCCATGCAAGCTTTGTGCTGGAGACCATCTCACACACCTTTGCCCTAAAATTCAGGATGCTCAGCGCCTGTTATCCCAGCAGGGTTCTTCTAGTTCCCAGGCTGTGCTAACAAACCCTTTTCCCCAAGGGTAGCAATTAGTTGTTGGCGCGAACCAAAATCCTGGGGCTTCCTCTGGAGGTACCCAGGAAGGGGAAATTCCATCGAACATCTTTATGATGAGTGCTCACGTGGATGTCGCTACGAGATCCCGTGATTATGGTGGAGAGGAATCTTCGAAAGCTAAGGAAGTTCCTGATGCTACTGAGCCGCTTCACATCATGAAGCCAACTGTTGAGTCTATGCCTCGGATGCCAAAAGCATCTTCTAAGCGGTCAACGATTAATCCAAACATGAGGGCTGCCCAGAACTACTCGATTGTAGAAGATCTGGCGCAGAGTCCTTGTGCTATGTCGGCTTTAGAGGTACTCCAGTCTTGTCCGGCTCAGCGCAGTGCTTTTCTCACTGCCATTGGGGCTATTGATCCGAAAAATTCTCTTCTGATTACTTTTGATATGAATAATTTTAAGAAGAGACTTCCTCATCACATGGCTTTCCATATTAAATCGTCGTATCGGAAGTGCAATATCTTTCGAACGGTCGTTGATGAGGGTGCTTCCACATGCGTGATGTCTCTCGCATGTTGGAAGACACTTGGATCTCCCAAAGCTGTTCCATCTAGCACTGTTCTTACTGCGTTCGATGGTCATTCTCACAGACCCCATGGTATTGTCCCAGCTTTGCCCATCTGTGTTGGGGGCAAAACTGTCAACATAGAGGTTGAGGTAGTGGATACACCCTTGGACTACAACCTTCTGTTGGGGAGGAATTGGATTTATGAGATGGATGCCATTGCATCCTCATTATTTTGAATTGTATGTTTCCCCCACGAAGGGAGGATCGTTACAGTGGATCAACTGGACTGTCCTCAGATAGACCCGAATGCGTCTTCTGACTCATCTGTTCCTAAGTTGGATAATACTAAGGCGCCTGTTGAGAATCTAGGAGTTGGAATGTATTCTTCCTTGATGGGTACTTTTGATCTTCCTCCTCCTACGGTACATATTAATGCTATTTCATCCTCCAAGGCTCCCCTTCGAAGAGAGTTCTTTCGAACTCATTATTTTTCGGACCCTTGGACCTTACCTTCCCCTACTGCCACATTAGCGGAAGGTCAAGTGGGTGGAATGGCATTTTCGATTTCTGCAGTTGAGATTGCATATCAGTCTATTGTTGACACTGCAGAATCTACCCCGGCTCCTCTTTCACCGGAAGAGTTGGATGGTGATGTGGCTCTGGCTTGGACGATTAGTTCTTCTTCGGCCCAGGATTGCCTTGATACCACTCTTCCATCTGAAGAGGCAATCCTGGAAGCCATGACTGGTATAGATAGACCGTGGGATGACTTGCATCATCGGTCTTACTTCCTACCTGACTTGAGCGAAGTCGAAGCTAGTTTTCCAAGTCCTCGGTCTCCTGGACCTGTTCACCCAGTCTTGAGCCCCTTAGCACCAGCACAGGTTTATGCTGAAGGGAACATGGCTGTGATCTCTCCGACTATCCCGGTGAACATCTCCAGGAATCCCAACATTATCGAGAACGTTTTCATTGGAGCTGAATGTTCCCGTGAAGAAGTTCAAATCTATACCAAGCTCTTCAAAGAGTATAGGGATGTTTTTGCTTGGTCTTATGAGGAAATGCCTGGCATAGACCCATCTATCGTCCAGCATGAGATCAAGACGTATGAAAACGCTAAGCCGGTCAGGCAAAAACTTCGTCCGGTCAATCCTAGGAAGGCAGCAGCTATCAAAGCTGAAGTTGAGAAGCTTCTTAAGGCGGGATTCATTTTCCCAGTTCCTCTGACCGAATGGGTTTCAAACCCCGTTCCGGTAGATAAAAAGCAAGGAATGATTCGAGTGTGCATCGATTTCAGAGACCTAAATAAGGCATGTCCTAAAGACAATTACCCCACACCATTCATCGATCAGATTATTGACGAGTGTGCCGGTAACGAGATTTTCTCCTTCATGGACGGTTTCTCCAGGTATAATCAAATTAATATCCGTCCTGAAGATCAACATAAGACTGCATTTATTTGTCCCTGGGGTACGTTTGCATACAAGAAAATGCCTTTTGGTCTTAAAAATGCTGGGGCTACCTTTCAGCGGGCCATGTCTTACGCCTTCCACGACATCAAGAAGATTATCAAGGCATACTTAGATGATCTAGCTGCTCATTCTCGAAAGAGGATGGATCATCCTAGTCACCTCCGGCAGATATTTGAAAGATGTCGTTTTTATAAAATTCAATTGAATCCGAACAAGTGCGTTTTCACGGTTACATCCGGTCGGCTGTTGGGATTTATTGTGTCTAGGGAAGGGATAAGGGTAGATCCCTTCAAGGTTGAGGCAATACTTCGGTTGCCTCCCCCGTCTTCAATCCGTCAGCTTCAAAGTCTCCAAGGGAAGTCTAATTTTCTTCGGAGGTTTATCGTCAACTATGCTGAGATTACAAAGGGATATATGAGACTGTTGAAGAAAGAATTTCCTTTTCTTTGGGACGACTACGCTCAACCCTCATTCGATGCCTTGAAGAAGGCATTGACCTCTGCTCCTTTACTGAGTCCACCTGATTATAGCAGAGAATTTCTTTTGTATCTAGCTACAGCAGAATCTACCATCGGTATGGTTCTGGTTCAGGAAGATGATGCTCTTGCAGAGCATGTTATTTACTACCTTAGTCGAGGACTGGTAGGACGTGAACTGCGATACACTCCGATAGAAAAATTAGCCTTAGCAGCAGTTCATGCTGTGCAGCGACTCCGGAATTACATTATTCTTCGCAAAACTTATGTCTTGGCAGCTGCCAATCCATTTCAGTTTGTCCTCAGCAAGCGAGTGATTGGGGGAAAATATAATAGATGGATTGTGATTCTACAGGAATTTGATCTAGAGTTCATGTCTGCCAAATCCAAGAAGTCATTAGTTTTTGCGGAATTGATCTCCGAGTTGCCCTGTGGAGAGGAGATGATCTATGATGAGTCCTTTTCGGATGAACACTTGTTTCTGATCTCTCCACAGGATCCTTGGTATGGGGATATCATTGTGTATCTCCAGACTGCGAAGTTTCCCTCCACTTTTTCGAAAGATGAGCGTCGTAAACTGCGTCACTTGGCCAAGAATTATCTGATTATTGGTGATGCTTTGTACCATCGAGGGGTTGATTCAATCCTAAGACGCTGCTTAACTTTCGAAGAAGCTGAGGCTGTGCTCAATGATTCTCACAGTGGAGCTTGTGGGGGTCATTTATCTGGGCTTGCTATAGCCCAAAATATTTTGCGTGCTAGATACTTTTGGCCCTCGATTTTCAAATATTGTATTGAATCGGTCAAAAAGTGTCATCCTTGTCAGGTTTATACTCGAAAAATGCGCGCTCATCCAGCTCCGCTTTTTCCAGTCGTTACTGTCGGACCCTTTACAAAATGGGGTATGGATTATACTACTTGTAACCCGCCTTCGGCAAAAGGTCACAAGTACATTATCGTAGCAGTAGACTACTTTACGAAGTGGGTCGAGGCTATGCCTACTTTTGGGAACGATGGTGAGACTGCAGCTCTGTTCTTTTTCAACCAAGTTATCGCTCATTTTGGTATACCTAGAGAGATTGTCACTGACCATGGCAGTCATTTTCAGAATAGTATGATGGCTGAGTTGGCTCTCAAATTGGGTTTCTGGCAGGAGCATTCATCTCCATATTATCCTCAAGCCAATGGGCAAGTGGAAGCCGTGAATAAATCCTTGAAGACAATTCTTCAAGGGACAATTGATAAAGCTAGATCCAACTGGCATATTATGCTATATCCTGCACTTTGGGCATACAGGACGTCAGTGAAAACTGCAACTGGCTTTACTCCATTTCAGTTAGTGCACGGGGTGGAATCCGTATTTCCTATTGAATGCGAGATTCCTTCTCCTAAATTAGCTGTTGAACTTCTTCCTCACACTTCTAGTCTAGAAGAACGGCTTCTTCATCTGGAACATCTCGATGAGCAGCGTCGAGATGCCGCCACGATGAATGAAGCGCATAAAAACCAAGTAAAAGTTCAGTACGATAAGGCGGTCAAGCCTAGGGTCTTTTCGGAAGGTGACCTTGTTTTGGTCTATGCCCAAGAAAAAGATGCCCTGGGGGCAGGAAAGTTTAAGTCTATGTGGTATGGCCCCTATATCGTTAAAAAATTCCTTAAGAAAGGAGCATATACGTTGGTTGATTTCGAAGGGAACGATTGGCCTGGCATTTTTCTTTGTATATAGTATTTTTTTGCTTTGTACATATCTGATTGATTTTCAATTTTTGATGAGGTGGTGATATTTTTTGATCTGCTTTGGGCAGGTTGTGTTGGATGTCATGAGTCATTTTGGTTTCACCGATGGTGCTAGTAGACACACCCGGAACTTAGCTTCCGCGGCTTGGGTGCTTCATTATCCTTTCGGTCAACTGTTGGTATCAAGAGGGGTCTGCATTGGTCCTGCTTCCAATAATGTAGCAGAATACACTGCAGTCATTCATCTACTCTCGGAGGCAATATCTTTGGGTGTTGATTCATTGGTAGTTTTCTTGGACTCCCAGCTGGTGGTGTCGCAGTTGAACAACACTTATCAGGTACGAGATCCTTTTTTATTACGATTGTTCTTGAGGGTACGTTTGTTACAAAGGTCATTTCAATTTTTAACATTCATTCATATTCCTCGAGCTGACAATTGGTTTGCTGACTCATTAGCTAATCAAGCATTAGATTGGCATATTAATCATTCCATACAATAAATTTTTTATCATAAAAAACATCATACATTTGATACATTTATCACATCACATCAAATATCGTTGTATATATATATCATCAGAGTGTCAAAAAACTTTACAAAATTTGGATCCATAATCTCGTACAAAACTTGGGCTTATGCCCCATCATTTTCAGTCTCAAAAAATAATATACAGTCATCTAATACATAAAATCTGTCTACTCCTGAGGACCCTGCCCAGAAGTCGTGTTCCTATAGAACATAACTGCAGTGGCCACTCGGCGGAATAATCTAACCCAGTCTCGGGGTACTCCTACCACCCGTCTCTGGATGGCTTCCGGCAAGTCCTCCACAGCAGCCATAGGGATTTGGTGGGTTAATCCCTCCAAGTTTCTCTGCACGGCCTGGAGAGTCCTGTCGGAATCCACTGTCTCTGCCTCACCTCTGCGGCGCTTATGGCGCGGTAGGCCCTCAGGACGAACTGGTCCAACATCTGAAACATGATCATTTTTAATTGTCAGTCATTATGAATCCAATCAAAAACATGTTTGTTTTCATTTTTTCATACATATTTGAAAAAATCCAAAAAAAAATCATATAAGTCAAAATTTTTTGCAAAACTTACCGACTGCTCCCCATGCTGTGCCAGGTGGAAGTACTAGATCTGGATCTCCTCGGAAATCCATCCCGGCATAGGGATAGTCGTCCACTGCGATGATCTGTTCTCCCCACCATAGGAAGAACTCATCGTCCCATGTGGTTCGGGGTACCTCACTACCCCCCAGTCTCTTCATCATGTCTGCCCAACGGGCAATTCTTGGGTCCCGCGGGCTACTGATAGTAGAGATGACTCTGGGTCTCAAAGCTGGAATCCTCTCAAAGAAGAATGTTGTCAAAATGGTACCATAGCCAAAGTGTTTGGTATTTTCTTGGCGAATTGAGGTCAGCTGTTGTTTCATGTTTAGTAGAAGGGCTGTGCACCAATCATACACATGAGTCGGACACTCTACAGCTATGCTCATTTGCGTCCTGGACGCCTGATGTAGTGAGGCAGATCCTGCCACTCTGCTGATGGTGAAAAGGAGGATTTTCATGTGCAAATCCCTGATATCTTTAATTGCAATCTGAGTTCCAACCTTTTTGGAACCATCTACGCAATATACGTGGACATAGTCTTCCACGGTTAACCCTCCTAGGGGCTTCCCGTGTAAGTCTACTGGTTCTCCCCTCCGGGAGAGTCCAATAATGAAATATATGTCTTCCACTTCAATGCGTAGTGGCATCTGATCAATAATGAAGCAATCCTGATCTAGTTCCCAGTAATTTACGAGCATTTCTAGCAACCGCACATTGCTTTTCATATTTGGCATTTTAAAGAATTTGAACAATCCGCAATTTCGGAGGATATTTTGCGCTGCGCGATCTTGCATGACCTCTTGGTCTATTGCGCTATGCTCACGTTCCCTCCATGAGATGGTAATCCTGAGAAATTTCATCAAATTATGCATTAGCCATGATTTTTAAGTTTCGGACCTGCGCATACGCGGTTTTTCTTTTGCACAGTCGCGTGTATACGCGAGTTTCCTTTAATGAACCCGTGTATGCGCAAGTCCGCATATTTTATCAAGGGTTTTCAAGCTAAAAATCACTTAATTTTAATTTCCAAACGGACAAAATGAATAAACAGGATGATTAAGGAGCCTACCTGAAGTTTCACTGAGTTTCGATGGTCGGTTGTTCCTGATTTGACGAAAGAAGTTTTTTGCTCCAGAGCACTTTTTCCAAATCAGCTATGCAATAATGAACCAAATGAGAGGTAATTTGTCTATTTATGGCTAAAAAATTGAAAATTTTCGCAAAATTTCCTTATGCCTATTTTTTCGATCTATCTTAAGCTGCATAACTCGATTGCTTGGAAGTGCCCAGTTTGGTATGTTTTCAGGTATATTTTGGCGATTTTGAGATTTTTTCCCGGTTTTTGATCCATGATTTCCGACTCTTCACGGCAGGTATATGATCTTCACTGGCATATAGGTTAGGTAAATCACTTTCCGTTGCATCTTGCATTCTAGCCTCCATACTAATCACTTGCCTTAGGGTCGATCCCATCAGGTCATGAGTATTACACCCATTTCACTCGCTGATTATTTAGTCATGACTTGATGGTAGAGCCTTCCTTTACATGGGCTTCCTAGTTAGTTCCTCGCTATCACTTGTTGCCCATGCTGCTTTTTATGTAGGCTCGGGAGTCCTCTTTAGTCCCACCATGTCTTATGTGTTGAAGCTTCATTCTTCTTCTTCATCACTTATCATTTTTCTGGCTTTTTCCCTAGAGGCTCCCTGGTGTCGTTAAGTTGTATTACTGCATTGCATATTGGCTACTTGTTTATCCTGGCCTTTAGCCGGCTTCATTTGGACTCGATGTTTAAGCCAACTTTTGACCTTGACTTTCCGTACAAGTTAACCATTGCATGCACTTAGCTATCACGACTTGACACCTTTGTACCCATGGATGGAACGTTCCTCTGAGTATCACTGACCAGTTTTCGCCACCTTGCATTGAGCATAGGATTGTTCCAATCCCAGGAACTAGTGCATCTGCTTTCTTGATACTCGTTCTATCCATTGTACCATAGCATTCTTTTATTCTTTTTCGGGCTTATTATATGAAAAAGACAAAAAAATCAAATATAACAAAAAGAGCGGGAACGGGATGTATCTTCGTTGTTTTGATGGCAGTACAGAGTCAGTTTGTCGCCCTTGAACAAAGCACATATACTTATATATATTTCCTTCATTTGGGATGGTTTTAGTTTTGACCTAGGTTCAGCCTTTACCATGTTTCACTTGTCAGTTCTTCCCCGGTTGGTTATCTCTTCCAATCATATGGAGAGTTTGTTTTGCCTCCTGCAAGACAGACTTATACAGTGTCACTTTTTACTGCCATGGTCATCACAGAGTCGTGCTTTTGTTCAAGCGAAGTCTAGCCTGAGTCGGCCATTCTGCGGTGTCTCTTGACTCATTATTCAGTCGGCCTTCCCGGTCTTGTCAGTATCATGTTCTATCACATCAAATGTTTTGGTCTTCTGCTCGTGCTGGTTTGAGAAGGTCCCCATTGACTTCTTGCCGGCGGGTTTGTCTCTTATCGACTACGACACATTGCTCTGAGAGCAAACCTAGAGCCGCACCTTGGGCCTATTTCCATCATTGATAGGTGACCTCGTGCTCGGCATTTGATCATCATCATGGGTCTTTGACTGAGTGGTTTCCCCTGTGTTCGACGTCAGCACACATTATCACACTTGGGATTCGTGCAGTACCTGGATTTCCATTTGACCCTATCGGTGGATTTCTCGCCTCTGTGTCAGCTTTCATTATTGGTTGGTTCATAGGGTTTCTTCCGTGCGCTAGCTTCATCTTGTGCACGTCGGAAACGTACTTCGGTTTTGGTTCCATCACTCTCCTTCGTCCGATTCCTTCCAAATCTTGGCTTGCGGGTTACACTCGCGCTGGACTGATGTGGGATGCCTTAATGCCTTCCTTCCAGCAGATCTTTTCCCATCGACTCCGACTCATTGCTCTGGGAACAAGATCTAGAGTCTTTTTGTCAGTACCTTAGGGTTTGCGGTCATCAGTGGCAGACTCTTCGCTATCGACAGTGGGGATTCATCATTGCCTCCTGATTGGTAGATTCTTTCAAGTGTTCGACTTCAACTCATTCATTCGCACTTGTCGGATTGTACTGGGGCACCTTGACACTCATTATCATTATCGGTGGGTTGTCTCGCGTTGGTTAATGGGATACATCATTGCCCGGTAATCCAACGATTTCTCACATGGTCGACTTCAGCTCATTTATTCCCATTGTGTAGAATTGTGCCATAGTGATCGGTGAAGACCTCGGGTTGCATCAGCATTCTTCGGTTCACTTTTGACAGTCTATTCAGTTTCTACCAGTGATGTCGTCCACCCTTATATGTTGCAGTTCAGCACAGCAGCATCTTATATGTTGGCTCCTGAGTTGCGTGATTGTACCGTTTGATCCACCTCTTATGATCCGGTACTTGGAGATTCAGTTACTTATTTGATCAGACATCCAGTTGCACCATCTTTGATCAGATTTCTATATGTGATACTTGGACATTGATTCAGACTTGTATTTTCGGGCCATGCTCAGATGATTCATTATGTACTTTCAGTTCAGCTATACTTGTATACATGTTGGATCTATTCACTACTTTCTATATGATGTATTTTTGACTGAGCATGGGTATGCCCGCCTCAGCATGAGTTGACTCTCTGGTTTCTTTCATTGGTTTTTGGCGGGCTGAAATCTGGTGAAGTCCTCTCTTGTCCTTGCGAAGTTCTTTCTATGTGCATAATACATTTCGGCCATCATGTACCCCTTCTGACCTCATATATTAGGGGGCATCTGTTATAGCATCATTTCTCACCTTGATATGATTCATGATTTCTTTGATGGTTTTGGGCACCCATTCCTACAGACTTGGACAAATTTACTTAAAAACAGTGTAAAAATCCCCATACGCAACTATGCCCGTACTTTTCCGCGTGTATACGCGAGTCCAACTAGACTTTTCCGCGTATGCCATTAAAATAATTAAAAAATATATAATTATTCCCTATTTTCGGGTTGGGTTGATGGTTACTCAGGTAGTTCAACCACCCCAGCACGTGGCCAACTGTTTCCAACTGTTGAAACTACTTGGAGGGAGTATAAAAACCCCTCATGTGTATGGCCTAAGGGAGAGAGATAATTATTGATATTATACCCTGTTGGTATTCCCTATCTAAGTCTGATTCCCCGTGCCTCCTGCACTTTCCCAGTTCATTATATGAAACCCCTGTTTCCTTGAGATGCTCATCTCCCTATATGTCATCTCGTATGCACCAGTTTGGAAGGAGTCTTAGCGAGGCAAGGGCTGGACGGATCCAGACGACGGTCTACTCGAAGGCCGTGGAAGGATCAGGTGATCTCTCCACTCATTACTTTTGTACATGCTATTTGTAATACAGAAGTATCATGTTGTTCCCGAAATAAACGTGTTAGCGTATGCTTATATGTATGAGAATATTTGTTATACAAGCATTCATTATCATTTATTTAATGTTTTATATGAATCTCACTAACATTTAGAGTAGATATATGCTGTACAACCAGTCCTTTGTGCTTGTTTCTTCTTGTCTTTCAGGTTAAGAAGGAAGGACGGTTGTCGGGGGTTAGAACCCTGCGGGATCTTCTTCAACCGTAGGACCTACGGGTAACTTTCTCATTCTACTCTATTTAGTTTTTCTGAACGTGCATGATTGTGTGAGTCTCTGTTAAGTAGCATGCCCATGCTCTATGGAGGTTGTAACCCAACGAACCTCTAGGGTGAAATTCCCCGAAACACACACATCCCAGCAAGGAGTTCTAGAACAACCAACTCCTCTAGTTTGTCCCAGGCGACTAGTGCGATGAGGAATAACAGCCACGAATAGAAGAAATAAGTCCCATGCTCTTGAGACTCGCAGACATTAGCGAGGAATTCATCGCACAAGTATTGAGCCCAATTAAATGACATGCCCTTCGCACACTAGTCAGCTAGCTGGATGACATAGGCAGGGACAGTCACAACCTTGCACCTTCGCATGAGTTTGCAGACTAACATTCGAGTGCCCATCTATGTAGCAGGTTCGTTGATGGTTTGGATCACAAACCCTCGCTGATTTAATTGTACTGCATAAGTCTCCCGAACAAACAAAGTGGTAGCAGCTTCAAACTTCTTTCCGATTTTTGCGAGTGGGTGCAGCCCCTGCATCGGGAGGCCTGTAATCTTGTTGATCAACTCAGCATCGATAGGGACCCTGTCACAAATCCATAAGTAGCCATTATGAATGAGGGCAAGTAACTGACGTGCCAACCGATTTGTGATGTTGTATCAGCCAAAGTGGGGCATATGGAGCAGATTCAGGAGTCCGGATCCCACCAAGTCGCATACCCATCGCTGAGGTACTACCGTGATTCCATCATACTCATAGAGTGTATCAAAGTATAACGCAGAGGCTAGTTCCAGGAAAGCGTCCTAGTCTGCCAGATCATGATCCTAGAACTTGACCTCATAGAGGCGTCCACAGGGGTCACCAATGATGGGGACCTCTCCTGGGGTTAGCGGAGTCTGCAGGTAGGTGATCAAGCCATCCAATTTTTTTGGTATTTGCATAGACGGTCTTCATGGTCGAACGAAGGGGAGTAACTAGTTGATCGATTTAGCCAGCAGAGCCCCCTCCTGGTCATCTTGTCCTGAGGCTGGAGGCCTAACACGTCTTGGGGAACTTCGGGGCCTTTTTGCTACCTGTGGGGTAGTCCCTGAACTCTGAGCTTTCTCCTTGCCTTTCCTTATGGTTCGTGGAGGGGGGACTTCTTCTAACTCAGGCTCATCTTCCAACACTTCTTCAACCTCAGGTTCAATTGGGGGGGATGTTTCGACAGGGGTAGTAGTTGGCATCCTTGCGCGAAAAATGAATCCTGGCTCCAGGTGACTACTACCTGACAGAAGGGGTTGATCAGTCATGAAGGGGGTGCTGCATTGTTTGCTACTTGATTGCTTCCATGAGACACTTGAAGTAGGCATCTTGTTTATATGAGATAATACTGCTAACTGGACCATCCCACCCCCTTTTAAGCATTATCCATCGGATGATAGCGAGAGATATTTTATGCGGGGCGGGTTTCCCAATGAACGGTAAAAACTTCCTGTAACTTGACCTACCAACGGCTCAGGAGCCACATCTCGCAACGGTAACTTCTACTTTTTACCAGAGGGTACAGTCCCAACAGCTAGTTTTTGCATCCTCAGTTATTTAAACATGCTCGTTATGCTAGGGTTACCGATATGTGACAGCTGCCTATCTTCCCCTGACACAGGCTTGCTTCCCAAGTAGCTCTTGGCCCAAGACTAAGATATTTTTATGATTTTTTCTACTAAGGCTTTAAGGGGGGCTGACATCGGAACCAACTGCCTAGCCCTCGGTTTTGTCTTCATTGAAGGGGTGGCTTGATGCATGGGACTGCTACCTGCGGAACCTACAGGTGTCATAGGGAGCCTGTCTCTCACTTGTGGGCTGACCGATCCTTTTCCCAGGGTGGGTTTTCCGCAGTTACTCAGGCCTAGCCCTACTCCCATCCTTTCCCCTAGGCCCATACATAGGGATTCCTTTGAGATAGAAATACAACTCAACATAGAGGCTTCCCCCAGCTGGGCCTGCCAAGCTTCTAGATCCTTACTGGGATCCTCAATACCCTCCTCGTAGCAGGGTACAATGTCTTGGGTTAGGTTATCCTTATCATGCGCTGTCAATTTATAGACATAATCCCCATCCCTCTCCTTAGGTATAGGTTTTGCATAACATTTGCCTTCTACCTAGTCTAGAGGTACAATGACCCGTGTGCCCTTGTTTTCAAATATCATGCTGCGATTTTTGAGATTGATGATGCCCCCCATGTCTATAGCCTAGTCCAGACCAAGGAACGCAAGGTAGGGATCTGCATCTTCCACAATTTCTATCACTTCAAAGTCAACAAGGATCCTTACCCCTGTGATGTCAACCACAACACCAAGGAGTCTACCTAGAGGAATGATTTTTTGTTGATTTGCCATTCGAAGCTGGATGGTGGGTCGCTCCAGCTTGGGTTCCCCCATGCATTGCCAAGTGCGCTTAGGTAGTATATTGGTGTCCGATCCGAGGTCTAATATAACCCGATCAATCTTATGGTCACCGATTTGGACTTTCATCTGCATTTCTCAGCCAGTGCGTCTTTGGTATTTGTATACTTTATGCACATCCTTGATGTCGGGTGACCTGGTAGTTAATGTTGCACAACTTTCTAGTAAAGCCTACAGATTTCGTACTGCTTGAGGGTTGTGCAGCAGCTTCACACATGCTTGTAAGAAAGGTGTGACTTCCATAGTTACTTCCTCAGCTCCCGAGTGTGCAGATGGCAGAATCTTAGTCTCAAGGAAGTCCTTTCGAGCTTCCATAAACGTTTCCCTTGCTTTGCCCAGTTCTAGTCCTTCGTGGGTGCTAACTGCCCTGCAGATCAATGAGTCAGTTTCGTCTTTCTCCTTAGCCCCCCAATTTCCAATCCACTGCGTGTTACCACATTTACCTTGGTATCCTTGTTTCTTAGCCCAACCTAGTCCCTTCGCGCGGATGGGAACTGTTTTTCCTGTATATTTGATTTTAAGGCTGGGAATTCTTCTAGAATATGGCCCCACTACTTACAATACCTGCAGGATTTTCGTAAAGGGTTCAGGCAATCCTTCACCACATGCCTCGTGCCAACACAGTTATAGCAAAGTGACTGGCCTTGACCCTGACCTGCGCTTCCACTCCGGCTCCCATCCCTTCCTCCAGGAGGGGATTTATCCCTGCCTGAGGGGGTCTTGGCGTGGTAGGGTCTTTTCCCCTATTTCTTATTTCATTAGGGCTTCGACAGTCTTGCTCCTTGTGGCCTATCGGCTGGGAAGTCTAGTACCAGCGTCGCTTTGGTTTGGAAAAGGGGTGCCATCACAGGGCCATTGATGGATACTATGCAACCCTGTTGCACAACCCCCTTCATGCCAGAGCGTAGGTTCCCTTGAGCCCTATTGTCTTGGACCACGTGCTCCTAGTCCTGAGTGGGCTACTGTGTGATCTAGTTCTGTGCCAGCCCCTCTTCCTTCCTGCCGTAGGGTCTGAATTTCCTGGTGCATAGCCTCAAGCTGCACCTGGATCTGCTGTACTTTTACCGTAGCATCTTTTAGAGGTGTCACTTCTAATCTCATCACAGCTTCCAGGGCCTCATCCTGCGAGTCCAAAGTCTAGCGGCCCATAGGTACACGTAAGTGAGGGCATAGCATGGCAATGAACCATTTCGTCAATTGTTTTTCATCGTACCGAAATCCTCCTTCTCTAACAGCTTTTTTTAGTCGCTAATCAGCCTCCCATACTGACTTAGATGCACCTTATTTTAAGTCCTTTAATTCTGCTACGACCTAAGAGTAGGCTTTAGGGTTCTGGAATTGTTGTTCCAAACCGTCCTTAATGTTCTAGATAGTTGCGTCCTTATTTTGCGATACATATCCCATATACCAGTCCATAGCTCTTCCTTCAAAGGCTAGGGATAGCTACACTTTTTTCATAGTGTCGCCCATCATGCCATGTGCAACCCATACCAACTTTGTCACAAACCAAAACCGATCCACGTCTTCATCGTCCGTGCCCATTGAAGGTAGGTATCTTCAAGTGCACTGTCATGGTTTCCTAGGGGCACTTTGTAGGTGTTATTCTCTAGTATTATTTTGTCAGTACCCAATCCCTTTCTTACAATCCTTCGGTCTCGGCAACAAAATCATTTGTTTGCTCGAGGGGTCCTGATCCAGGTTCGGTAAGCAAATTTTTCCAACAAACCCCTATAATACTGGCCCTTTCGGTAGTGACCTACTTTCCCAGGTCAAAGTCTCACCCAAAGTAGTATGGGTGGGTGCTGGAACCAGGTTTCCACACCCTGAGAAAGGATGGGTAAGGCAAGAAAAGTTGCGTCCTATTTTTGTAATTCCCATATTACCTTGTTTTACGCAGGGTTAATTAAGTTTCTATTCGCATCGACGTGCACTAGATCTACAGTTATATGCTTATTATATCATCAACACAGCAGTACATAAACAGAACATAACAAATCTAGATCCAAGAGCACAGTACACAGATCTTTCGCAGCTTAAGGACAGGAAATGCACAATACAGCAATTACCAGTAATTCATATAACAGTACTCACAGATTTAGTTCTATAAAAATCTTTCGCATCCATTCATTCATTAGTTCTTCCTTACAATTCCAATTCCCTTCCCAACCTGCGCACACAGCTGGACTAGGATCTCTACGCACATAGCCAGCAGGAGTTTGTTCCCCAAAACCCAAATAGATCGCTTAAACAACAGATCACATCAATAGCTCATCATTTCCTATCCTTTACAATACAAAATGCTTCTCTATTTATAACAATCTAGCCTCGAATTTCTTATGGTCCGCAACCCATGGTTTTCGGACCCCTATTTTACCCTTTGACCCATTACAATGCGTTCAGGGCTTTGACCCACCCCAAAACCCCTGCGCTAGACTAAATATAATCAAAAATAATAAAAATGGACCAGTTTCGCAACTTGTTAGGAGACCTTGTTCCAACAGTTGGGGTGGGGGGGGCCGACCCGCCCCCCTTTTTTAATATTATCTTTCGCTTTTATAACCAATCTGGTCATTTTTTAATTTTCCGAAAATAAGGGTCATTGGGCTTCTTAAGAATTCCAAAAACTCGTCGATTTTTAGTGGCCAAATTATGTGCGTCAAGTCTCTGTCAATTTGTTGCCTCCTTAAGCCTGCCACTTAGCCAAGTTTTACCAAAACTTTCACCAATTATAACTTAACAATACGAACTTGAATTTGAGTGTCGTTTGCATCGTTGGAATCAGGGCGACGAGCACAACAATATGGTCTGTGTTTCGCTTCTATCTAATGACTTTGATTTTTTGAGCTATTTTCAAGGCCACTTGTAATTATGGATCCTCCTGGATCATTCCTCCCCACTGAGGAGCTTTTGGTCCTCCAAAATCATGAACACATCTTTCACACTACTTACGCCTTCGTCAAGCCACACTTTAACATCTGCATTGCATGAAAAGTCGGTACATTCACTGCAATCACATACAAAACCACACATGACTCAAAAAAACCCATACTTTCCAAGAGTTTGTAACACACACTCTTTGTTCAAGCTTACATTATAATAGAAATCAATACCTTGGCTATCAATCAAAGGCCACAACATCATCGTTTATTTAATAAGCGATGGAAAACACATCATCACCTGTACATTTATATCACAACACATGATTTACAAATTTTGGCTATGACAAGCGACTATACCTAGTAAAACCATTTCTTACTCAAAAAAGTGAATGGGTCATCTCCCTGTGGCGGATTTGCTTGTTGAATATTTTCATCAACTAGTTTTTTCATAGGTAATTCTTGTGCTTGGATTTTCTAACACACAACTTTTTGGTGTCCATCCTTGTTACAGTAACTACAATGATTCTTTCTCATCCAAAATTTTTGGATCATCTTGGAACGCTTTCTCATGGTGTGCCTTTGATAAGTTCCTGTGGAATCATTACTATCACTAGAATGCGATGAGGTGATTTCACCATATGTCATTGGTTGGTCACTGATTGTCTTGGAGCATTCCTCAACCTCTTTTCTGACATATCCAAGTCCCGCATAATGAGGCAATTCCTCCACTTGATGGGGTTCACAATGCCTTGACCATTTATTTCGAGGCCCTTTCCTTGATACCTTATTTTATTCAATAATTTTGATCCAATTCTTGTAGTATGTTTCTCAAAAACAACGAAATTGTCATCATAAGAAGTACATGAAATTGACGAATCACTTTTTAACTCAGGCTTGTCATGTTGAAACTTCTCCAAGGCCTCCTCCTTGGCTTGTAGCTAATGTTGCAACCTTTGTTTCTCTTTATCTTCTTCTTGTAGGAGTCTCATTAGTTTAGCATTCTCTCACTAAATGCGTTGGTTTATTTTTTCAAGTTATTGGAGCCATGCCACATTTGGTTCCCTTTTCATCTTTGGTACAACATTTGCTGAAATATTTTTCTCATCTCCTGAATCGGAACCCAAATTGATGAGTCAATCTGTTGCAATCCCAAGAGAACCAATATTCATTTTTTCACCTGAATCTGATCCCAGGTCAATTGGTCCATATCCTGCAACTCTCGCAGTTGTTATCTTCTTATTTTCCTCATATTCAAACTTTGGTTGTTGTTGCATGATTACAACTATCTTTTGCTTCTATTTTATGTCATTCCTCTTAGGTCTCAATTCTGGATGCAGTTTCCAGAAATTCTCCTCATCATGCTAGTCTTTCTCACAATGAGTACAAGAGGGCTTTTCTCCTCTTATATTAGTTGTTGCTGCCCTCTTTTGGCAGTCATATTGTTCAAGCTCCCCCTGCTTTCAAGATGCACAACCTTCACACTATATTCATCAAGAATTTTAGGTTCAAATAATAATAATGAATGACGCAAATAATTATGAAAAGAGATGATATATTTTATCAACATCTCAGAAGTGTCTAATGGAACAATCAATGCTAGTGCTTGTTTCCTAAAATCCTTTGCAAAATTCTGAACATTTTGACCTTTAATTTGTTTCAAATGTTTCCATTCCATCATGGCTTTTTGTATGTATCCCAATGGGTAAAACTATCCCCTTAAAGCAAAAATGAACTCAAACCAAGATGAAAGAGTTTTATGACTATTATTACCACCTTGCTGTAACTTTCCTTCCCACCAGACAAGACCAGTGTCACTCAATCGAAGACATGCTAGCAGGATCTTTGCCTGATCCTCTTTGATTTGTTGTATGTGACAATACACTTCAACATGTATTATCTAGTTATCTATACTTTACACATTAGATTATCCACTAAATACAGGTAAATAAAACTTGACATATATCTTGAAAAAGGGCTTTTTAAATGCGTTCCTTTGATTCCTATTAGAATAATGAGAAGAGGAAGAAGAAGAACTTTCACAGGTGGATGGAGAGGGAGGAGGTTCTCCTACCCCACCTTCATGGTGTATCGATGCAAGGTCCTTGGGCTCTTTCTTCTCATGCTTGTTTTTCTTCTGATATTCTGCAAACAGCTTTTCAACTTTGTTTTCCATGTTGAAGAAGATCTTACAAAAATTCTGCTCTTCTTCATCTCGTGCATCATCATCTGCCTTTTTTTGTCTTCGTGGTGAATGCCCCACTTCGGGATCAAAGGACTTGAGTTTTCCTTCACCTTTTTGGAGATTGTTCCTGGTTAGCATATACTCATGCAACTCGTATCAAGAATACCTGCTCTGATACCAAACTTGATCCATGATTTTTAACTTCAAATATTTCTTTAGAATTACATATAATAGAGCATGTTAACTAGGTAAATTAAACCACATGAAAAGAACCAAAAAAACATAATCAATCATGATATAAAAGACAATGATTTGATTACAGAGTTCACCCAATGTGGGTTATGTCTCTGGGCCCTTCTCAACAGTGGGGAGGCCTTCTTTTATTAAGTGGCATCAAAGAAAATCAATTACAAGCAACCTTACAAAAATGACCCTTATACCTCCAATCCGGATGATGGCTTGAAAATGGAGAGCTCAACTGGAGAAACAGATGTCACCACTAAATTTTTGACGCAAAAATGTGCAAAATCGACTATAAACTTGCTCAATTCTGACACTAGCACCTATGGCACTCTAAGGGAATCTTTTATATCTTTTGATTCTCCTCGCTCAGGGTTCCACACCCCTGCCTGCTCAAGGTTTTTCCCAGACCTCTGCACTCTTCCCCCCGGTCGAATGGTTTGAGCGAGCCATTACAAGGAAAAGACCCTCTAGTGGAGGTTATAAACGAGGTTTTTAGTGTTATAAAATTGGCCAAAATTGTAAAAAAAACATTTGCTACAACATCCGTTTATGGTTACGGAGGTTTTGGCAGAGCTTTTAACAAAAATCCAACACAACTGAAAAAAATGGGCGGCCGAAGGTTATTATGGATGTTTTTTCATCGATGCGCTACTCTGGATTTAATGCACTGGTGCGTACATGAAGACGACGCCCTAGGGATGCCTCAGTCGAACGAACGCACCAGGACGTTTAGGTGTAAAACTGCACTAGGCGTAGTGTTGGTCATACAATGCACGAGGTCATTCTAATTGGTCTTGGGATTTGTGCGGTGCCCATAGGTTGTATCAACGCACCGGTGCATATACCTTTATGATGCACTGGAGCGCTATATCACAGAAAGGCGCCGAGATTTATAATTGGTATCTATTCTGTGGAACCCATTGATTGTAAAATGCAACAAAAGAGATATATAACTTCCCTGTGACGTATCACACAAACACATCGATATTTATAATCAGGTATTTGTATGTGTGCCCATGGATCGTACAATGGCATCTGTGCGTATAGACACATAAATGCACCAATGGATACCATCGACACGCACGTTTTTCATTTTTTAGAAACATCAATCCAGGATACCAATTATTGTGATTGTTTTAAATTCATTATTCATCAAAAGTCGACACATCTTATAACAATATTCATATTAATTACATTTTTATTAATGTGTTTGAATGTGATGTTTGGATTAATTTTTTATATCATATCATAATTATTGTGGTTTTTTAAAATTCATTATTCATCAAGATTCGACACATATATATCTTATGACAATATTCATATGAATTAAATTTTTATTAGTGCATTTGAGAATGACAATGGAGAATGCTATAGAAAAAATTAAAACATACATTATTTATATATATATATATATATATATATATGAATAAGACAATCTTTATCATAAAAAATGGGACAGTTATTGGTATCCCTTTGTCTTTCAATTAGGACACTATGTCCATTACATTAAACAAAATGTCTGATTTCACAAAAATATATATTTAAAAAAATAAAACGCCTTGATTTGATATCCAAACATAGTGATCATCATTCTTTGCTTGAACTGTTGTCACCGTTAGAGCTAATTCCATGAGTTGGGTTATTTTCAGGAATGTTTTGTTCATGGCATTGATTATTTTCTCTTCTTCTTCACTTTCCATCTACAAACATAAAAATAAACTAAAATGGGTGTATATACATTGGTGAGAATAATAAAAATTGCAATATTAAACAATATACATCAATGTGAATTGAAAATAAAAATGATGTACCATAGTAACAATTGACTCATAAATTATACACATTCTTTCAAAACCATGTACCATACCATCTTTCAAAATTTAATCTATTGGCGCAGTTCCATACTTTGTTTCCTGCAAGTTTTATACCCCATAACAAATCATATATTTAATATAAAAGATGTTTTTGTTCTATTAATTATAGATGAAGCTAAGTAAAACAAGATCGATAGATGATTACAAATTCCACAATTAAATTATGATATGCCAACATATACTCACAACCCATATTTAACCCAATTTCAATCAATTTGTCTGATGGTTATTCTTTGTATGTTAGCACCTATTTGAATACATTCAATGATGATTTTTGTAAAACAACTTAAAAAATGCAAAAATGAAATCTAGTTAAATTGTTATAAGGAAGTAACAATTACTCACAAACTTAGAGATCAACCCTTTTCTTCCTTGTCGTCCTTATTTATGTGTTGAATGGGTTCCATTTTATTTTCTTTTCTGCAAGAAAATTCTTGAAAATTAATATTTAATGCTAAATTGTTTATTTATTGTACCTAATGATCGAAAAATTCAATGATTACATTTACATTTGAAGCACGTTGTTGTTGAGATGGCTCCTCCTGCAATGCAATTTTGTCCATTTCTTTGACCATCTCCTTGTACACCTTTTTGAACATTCCTACTCGCATATTTCTGATATCAGCTCGTTCATCTTTTGAGATTTTCATAATCTTCCTGAAAATGTAACATAACAATAAAATATTTAATTTTTATATTGATATATGAAAAGTAAATATAACAAAAGTGATATTTATAAATAAGTCTAGACAAACATTTAAAGGAATGTTACTTTTTCATTCCTTCTTCTTTTTTTTGTACGTTTTTGCTATTAAAAGTCTGACATGTCTCATTGACCAATTTGTAGAAATTATATGCACTAAGCATGCATATGCCCAAGATCCACCTGATCTCACACTATTTAACTTTATGTAAGATACTGAATCTATTCCACTTGTTAATCTTTTGCGGAAAATTTAATTGCACACACATGTGAAGCATAAACAAAAATATTCAATCGCACATAACACAGTTTTTAACCGGGAAATCCTGAAGCTGAAAACCCCAACTATATATTATGTAACATGGAGATAAAATGAAAATCTCATACAAACATACAAAGCTTATCACAAGCCCTCGCATGCGACAATCGTCATACACTAATCGTGACTAATCTTGGTAAATCCATGCATCAATATCCGCCTCCCCGTTAGCCTGCCTCCACTGCGCAATATTTGGTGAAGAATAGCTCTGAATTAGTTCGAATTACTGCATCCTTGACTGTGCAATCCTCATTGACATCTCCACTGAGTGTTGGATGCAATCAATGCATCACTATAGTCACAATAGATAGTCTATCTTGCCCTTTCACTTATCTCTCCACTGGTCTCCACTAAAACTTCCATGCACTGTAGTTAACTGATGTATTTTTCAGTTGATTAATGAGTTATTATTTATGAATTAATTAACTAATTAATTCACTCCACTCTCACTAGTGTATCAATCAGTTAGACTATATACAACTAGCTCAACTGAGTCTAACTAAGTTAAACTAAATACAACTCCATAACTACTTCTTCCAACTGTGTCATAACTCTGCCACTTGATTTCTAACTGAGTCCTCCATGCAATAGCTCTAGTAAACCCTTAGGAATAGCGTAATTCCTTTTTTCAGTTGTTGTGCCACATCTGTGCTCTAAAATGAAGTGCTCCAAGAGAATAAGTTGTTGTTTCGAGTCTGATTATTATTAAAAGCTAATAATAATCGACATGCATCTATTTTTAGATTGACGATCTATAAATAGACTTCGCCCAATATTCTAAAAATATAATTTCATCTATTTTTCCAACTTGACCAACCATCCACAAATAGCATCCAACAACTTCTGAAATATGATCATCATGTCTAAAAATAGACATAGTCTATAAATAGACTTGCGCCAAAAATAGCTTGCGGGCCCACTTAGTGAAGGCGACTCTTTTCACTAAGCTCATCATCTTGTTGAATCTCAACACTCCCTCTCAACAAGATATGGATTATCCTTCACCCCGATCCTACCTCTATGGTATTCGAATTTTCTCCTGGTGAGTGCCTTCGTCAGAATGTCTGCATCCTGATCCTCCGTAGGAATGTACTGAGGCAACATGATCTTCCGTTGCACACAATCTTCGATATGATGATACCGGATATAAATATGTTTAGATCTATCATGAAACATAGGATTAACCGAGAGTTTAATGCAACTTTGATTATCACAATGAATCACTGTGGGATCTAAATGTGAACCGAACAAACCAACCAGGATCTTCCTCATCCAGATAGCCTCACATGCAGCTAAAATTGCTACCATGTATTCCGCTTCCATTGAACTGAGTGCCACAGATATTTGTTTCCTGCTGTACCAATAAACTGTTGTAGATACGATACTGAAAATCCCTCCTGATGTGCTCTTTCTATCTGTTGAGCTTCCTACCCAATCTGCATCCGTGAAGCCATGCAACTTCACCTGATCCATCTGTCTGTACCATAAACCATACTGAGATGTGCCCCAGAGATATCTCAAAACATGCTTGCCTGCCTTCCAAAAGAGCTTGGTAGGATTAAACATTGCTTGTGAAAGTTGGTTCACCGCATAGCATATGTCTGGTCTTGTATTTACTAAATACATGAGCGAACCCACCAACTGTTGATAAAAAGTGGCATCCACTACCTCTGCCGATGTAGCATTCTCTTTCTTCCAATTTCCTGGAAGAGGAGTATCGATAGGCTTGTAGCCTTGCATGTGAAACTTCTCCAGTATCTCCCAGGCATACTTGCCTTGAGACACAAACAGTTCACCTTCCCGCTGCCATATTTCCAATCCAAGGAAATAATGAAGGAGGCCCAAATCCTTCATCTCAAACTCCTTCACAAGATCTGCCTTGCATGAGTGTATCAACTTCTCATCACCTGTTAGTATTAAATCATCAACATAAAGTACAATGATTAAAATCTTACCCTGAACCACAATCTGGTACAGGTTTTCATCCACCTCACTCTTGGTGAAGCCAAGTCCAGTGAAATAGTTGTTGATCCAAGTGTACCAAGCACAGAGTGCTTGTTTCAGCCCATACAACGCTCTTTTGAGCCTGCACACATGCGACTCACTACTGAAGATCTCAAATCCTTCAGGCTACTCAATGTACACCTCTTACTCAATTATCCCATTAAGGAACGCAGTCTTCACATCCATATGATGAATGTGCCAACCCATCTGTGCTGAGAGAGCAAGGATGGTCTGTATGGAAGAATACCGTGCGACAGGTGCAAAGGCTTCTTCATAGTCAATCCCCTCAATCTGTGAGAAGCCCCAGGAAACAAATCTTGCCTTATACTTCTCGACACTCCCATCAGCAACTTTCTTTACCTTGTAGATCCATATTGATCCTACAACTGATTTTCCCACCGGCCTTGGAACAATCTCCCAAGCACTGTTTCTGACAATGGAATCATACTCCTCCACCATGGCATCTACCCATGCGGGCTCCTTCACTGCTTCTTCAAAATAAGATGGCTCTGTCATGATACACTTGCTCATAAGAGCCATGTATCCAATATATCGGTCAGGTGACTGTCTCTGTCTGCGTTGTGATTTAGGGACTCCTACATTCTATGCCACATCAAGCTTCAGTCTCTCAGCTTATGTGGTATGCTTTCTGCCTTGTCTAATTTTTGGTTCTGCATGAGTGGACTCCTCCACTCCATGAATCTCCTCATGTGGCTGATCCACATCCAGAGGCTCATATTTGGGAACAAGAAGTTCCTCTTTCGCATGCAAGTGTAGCTCCCTCTCAAGCAACAACTTCATGGCTTTCACCTCATTGAATTTTATATCTCGTCGCACAACATTCATCCTACTGTCTGTAAAATACACATGATAGTTATGGGGTGTTTCTATGTACCCCACAAATATCCCAACTTTTGCAATCGGTTCCATCTTCTTCCTGGCATCCTTCGTCGCATGAACGTAAACAGGTGAGCCAAATATCTTCAAATGAGAAATATCAGGCTTCTTACCATAAAATGCTTCTTCGGGTGTACTCATGCCAAGTACTCTATGAGGAAAACGGTTTTGCAGATAAACCACATTGTTGCATGCTTCCGCCCACAAGTGCATCAGTAGGCCCTGGTCATGCATCATCACTCGTGCAACACCCAAGATCGTTCTATTATTTCTCTCTGTGACCCCATTATGTTGTAGGTTATGAGGTGCTATGAGTTATCTTTGAATTCCTTCTTTGCTACAGAAGTCTTTGAATTCGCCTGAGATGTATTCACCACCATTATTGCTCCGTAAAGCTTTCACCTAGTTCCCCGACTCCTTCTCCACCGATGCCTTGAACTCACAAAACTTCGATAATTTTTCACTCTTCTTCTGCATGAAGAAGATCCAGCATCTACGAGAATAATCATCAACAAATATCACATAATACCTGTGTTTTTCTGTTGAAGCAACCGAGAATGGTCCACACACGTCTGTGTGAATTCTCTCCAGGATCACCAAAGCACGGTTCTCCTTCTCATGAAAAGTGGTCTTCACAAAATTACCCATTGTACATCCTTTGCACTGATCTGACTATGCAAGAGTACCCTTGGGAAGTCCAGTATAAATTTTCTGCAAAATCTTCAAAGCGCCATGGTGAAGATGGCCCAATCTCCTGTGCCATAATTCACCTTCATCCCGGCTCACCACTCCTTCTGCTTTGCCCACCATTGCAGTGCAGCCATCTAGCTCTAGCTTGTAGAGATTCTTAATTCGAACCCCTATCTTCTTGGTTTGACCCGTTTTTTTATGTCGAAGGAAGGATTTTTCCCTCACTGAAAACAGCATCATAACCCTTGTCTTCCAGCATTGTGACTAAGACCAAGTTCTTCTTCAGACCTAGAACATGCATGATATTCTTCAACAAGAACGGATTACCAGACTCCCTCTCAAAGGTAATGGTTCCAATGCCTGTCGCATTGTACCGACCATCATCGCCCATCTCTATATGTATCTGGAGGTCCTTCTCCTCCAAGTCACTAAACAACTCTTTGTCTCCCGTCATATGGAAAGATGCACCACTATCAAGATACCACACCGATCCCATGCAGCTTGAAACCAAGCATGCGATCAAGGAAAAATCCACCTCAAATTGCGATGCTAAGGCCTCTCCAGCTGCAGATCCAGCAACTTGCTTATTCTTCTTCTTCTGTGGACATTTAGTGGCAAAATTTCCATGCTCGTGACAGTGAAAACAATTCACTTTGGACAAATCCTGCTTCTTGCCTTTAACACCAGATTTTGAAGGATTTTTCTTCCCTTTCCCTTTCCTTGCTTTGGAAACCAAAGAAAAATTCTATTCATCTTCATTATTCGATGAAGATCCATCCCTGGTACCCCGCCTTATCTCCTCTCACACAAGATCTGACCAAATTCGCTCCCATCCCAGCAGTTTCTCCTGTCCATTGACAGAGTCTTCGTAGCTATGCCAACTCTTCGGAAGCCCAAGGAGAGCCAAGCTCACCAAGTGTTCTTCATCAACAGTAATCCCCACATTTCCTAGCTCATCCTTGCAGTGGACAAACTTTGTGAGATATTTTGGAATACTGTCACCTTTCTCCATTTTTATTTTTCTGAGCTTGTCTTTAAGCGCCAACTTCCTCTAGTCACTTCTGCTTTGGAACAAGTCTGTCAAAGCCTTCCACGTTAATAATGGAGTGGATTTCCCATGATGTATGGACACAATATGGTCCTTCACACCTTCCAACATAATCCTCCTCTTCTTTGCAGTCTTCTTTTGTCATGCATCAAGTAATGCAGCATCGCTAGATCCCAGCTTAGGAACATCGCGATCGATGAACTCCTTCAACCCATTATCCTCCAGAACCACCTCCATCATGTCCTTCCAGGATATTTAATTCGAGATCTCATCAAGGGCATACTCCAATCTCAACCCGTTGAAAGACATTTCAATGTATACTCGATTTCTGCACCAAGAATCTTCTGTAGCAAATTCGAATTTCCCACCAGCACAAACTCACTTCACAATTGCAATCTTCAATCAAAAATGCTCTGATACCATGAATAAATTATATGAAATAAGCATGCATATGTCCAATATCCACCTGATCTCACACTATTTAACTTTATGCAAGATACTGAATCTATTCTGCTTGTTAATATTTTGTTGAAAAATTAATTGCACACACATGTGAAGCATAAACAAAAATATTCAATCGCACATAACATTGTTTTTAACCGGGAAAGCCTAAAGCTGAAAACCCCAACTATATATTATGTAACATGGATATCATCTGACAAGTTCATACAAACATACAAAGCTTATCACAAGCCCTCAATACAGTACAATCGTCATACACTAATCAGGACCAATCTTGCAAATCCATGCACCGATCTCTGCCTCCTGCTAGCCTGCCTCCACTGCGCAATCTCTACTGAAGAATAGCTCTGAATGAATTTGAATTACTCCATCCCTGACTGTGCAATCCTCATTAGCATCTCCACTGAGTGTGTCATGCAATCAATGCATCACTATAGTCACAACAGATAGTCTATCTTGCCCTTTCACCTATCTCTCCACCGGTCTCCACTAAAACTGCCATGCATTGTAGTTAACTGATGTATTGTTCAGTTGATTAATGAGTTATTATTTGTGAATTAATTAACTAATTAATTCACTCCACTCTCACTAGTGTATCAATCAGTTAGACTAGATACAACTAGCTCAATTGAGTCTAACTAAGTTAAACTAAATACAACTCCATAACTACTTCTTCCAACTGTGTCATAACTCTGCCACTTGAGTTCTAACTGAGTCCTCCATGCATTAGCTCCAGTAAACCCTTAGGAATAGCGTAATTCCTTCTATCAACTGATCTGCCACATCTGTGCATTGAACTGAAGTGTTCCAAGAGAATAATTTGATGTTTAGAGTCTGATTATTATTAAGAGCTAATAATAATCGACATGCATCTATTTTTAGATTGAAAATCTATAAATAGACTTCGCCCAATATTCTAAAATATAATTTCATCTATTTTTCCAACTTGACCAACCATCCACAAATAGCATCCTGCAACTTTTGAAATATGATCATCATGTCTAAAAATAGACTTGCGCCAAAAATAGCCTGCGGGCCCACTTAGTGAAGGCGACTCTTTTCACTAAGCTCATCATCTTGCTGAATCTCAACACAATTCTCTGGAAACTCTTTCTATAGTTTAGATAAAATTTGGTTCTTGGAATCATTGGATTAATTTTTTTATTTTAAGTGGAAAGAACGTTTATACATTTGTTCCACTAGATCCCTAAAACTTTTGTAAAAGTTTTTCCCCCTTTCGTTAACTTCCAACACCACTCCAAATAAGCTAAGGAGCAATTCATTTTCATTTGCACGTTCTATTTTCTTTTCTTTTCTTAGAACAACATTCCATTTCTGAGTTGTTTTTCCTTGTAGAACATTAAACAGATGTGAATTAGTATATTGTTTGGTACATGTTATCTAATAATTTTAAGTATATTATTAATGATAATTAAAAAAATAAATTCATATTGGATCGATAGTATTTTTTTCATTCACCTGATTCATCCTTTTGCAATTTTTCCATTAAACTTTTACGCTCTTCTGGTCCTAGATAAAAAACAATCATATCGAGCTTCGTCATTTTATGGCTCTGCATGATACACAGTAAGCAATACATATTAGTTAAACTTACATATAGTTCAAAAATAATATTTTTTATAAAGAATTTACAAAGAACTTTCCTTTTTTGCTTTTCTTGATGTGTTAATAGTATTTTTGTTACTTGATCTCTTGTCAGTCATTTCTTTATCAATCTAAAACCTGTACCATATCAATCATTAATATATTTATAAATAAATTCTCAACTTTTCAAGTAGAAAATAAATCTCAAGACACCGGTGCGCCTTTCATGAGGTATGCACCGCAGCCGATGCGTGGGGATATTAAAAATGCACCGAAAAACAGTATAATAGACCGTACGGTGCGTTGGGTATTATAAACACACTGCACAAACAGTGTAATAGACCGTACGATGTGTGGGGTATTATAAACGCACCGCAAAAGTAGTGTAATACACCATACGGTGCTATCCTCGTTAAATGGAGAACTGGTGCTCTATTTCAGATATGGCACGCAGATTTTAAAAAAATGTTTTCAATTTTTTTACTACACAGTACTTGCACGGTGCGCTGTATAATATAGTACACCATTGCGATAGCGTACACAGGGCGCACCGATAAAGAAAAATCCATTTTTTTTTTAAATTCATGCAATGACCGAATGGATTGGGATCTGATTATGCAAGTCGTCCCGTGGGTTGGACGTCAATATAAAATGAAAAACCCTAATTCTGAAATCACAGAAACAGGGAGAAGAAAGGGAAAAAACAAAAAATTGAAGGGTTTAGGGTAAAAATGGATAAAACTATAGAAAAAGTAAAAAAAACTACAAAAAAAAGTAAAAAAAATAATCAAATTTAATCACGAGATGGTTTGAAATTCTATGATACAGGGTTTGAATCACCAGAGGTTTGGTTTCTGATTATCTGAATACTTTTGTTCGAACGTATTGTGCTACTCCACAGTGCCCTCATGATCTCTTGCTCTAGGTCTGTCTCCTGCAATTATCTATCTGAAAATTTTAGCAAAAATAGTGAAATAATGAAAAGTGTTTAGTATTTAAAGAATTATTTTATGAAATTATATTTTCAAAAAAAAATTGTCGCCCATTTTTCAAATTGTCGTTTTTTTTTCACTTAAAGAAAATAGATGTGTGTTTTTTTATTTCCATTTATTCATTATCGGTGCAGAAGAGTTGTGAAGCACCGGTGCGTCTTAGTAATAGGATGCATCGGTGCATGTTATGATGATAAGCGCACCGGATTGTATAAAGTTCTTTTTTTGTATGTAAGATCATAATAAAATAATGATAATTCTAAATTACATGAATTTATTTTCATTATTTTATAAACTTTATTATGTTACAAAAATTCGTATTATTCTAGATTTGTTAGTTTACAATTATTTGCAAATTTACAAATTTTAATACTTTAATAAAATCATTTCACATTAATACAATTAAAATTTTCACATTAATAGAATTAAAATTTTACAAATATTTTACATACAATTACAATTACAATTTTACATTAATTTCACATACATGAATTACAATTAGAATTACAATTACAGTTTTAATTTTACATACAATTACATTTACAATTACAATTGCAATTTTACAAATATTTTACATACAATTCAATTAAAATTGCAATTACAAATACAATTGCAATTTTAGAATTTTACATAGAATTACATTTACAATTACAATTACAATTTTACAAATATTTTACATACAATTCAATTAATATTACAATTACAAATACAATTACAATTTTAGAATTTTACATACAATTAGAATTACAATTACAATTTTACAATTTTTCGTATATACAATTACAATCATTTCACAATAAATTAAATATTACAATTACAATTAAAATTTTACATTAATAAATATTTTACATATAATTACAGTTAAAATTACAATTAGTACAAATACAATACAATTTTACATACAATTAAAATTAAAATTTCAATTACAATCACGACATAATATTTAATAAATATCATGGTCATTTAACATTAAATTAATTAATTAACACCATCACGATCATGATAACCATTGTACAAACATCATATTCGACTAAAAAACACATTCAAACATAAAATTAATATTATATATTAATATCATCACAACACAAACATCAAATATACATCTCATGTCAAATAACTCATGCTATCACATATACACATCTATCTGCAAGCTAAATATTAAATGAACATATCTAACATGACCTAACAATATGCGCCACATCATGATGATCACCAACATGTAAATTAAGTACAACTGCAACATAAACATAAAATACATGGACTATATATATATATATATAATGTTAAAAATATACAACTGTAATAGAAATTTCATGGATCAGCTGGTGGTAGTATAACAACATCAATAGTAGTACAAGTGGAGGCCTGCTCAGCAAAGGGTGCAGCCTCGACAGTCGATGGTCGAGCCTTCTCATGATCATGAGCACTAGTACTGATGGATGCATCAACAGCTGGTGATAGTACAACATCAATATAAGCAGTAGTAGTGGAGGCCTGCTAAGTCAATAGTGCAGCCTCAACGATCAATGGTCTAGGCGCCTGCTCATGATGATGACTAGTACTGATGGATGATACAGCAGGCTACTGACTAGACGTGGTCGACGGTCTAGCCTCATCTCCATGATGACTTTTGCTAGATGTTGCTAGTGGAGCCTCATGCTCATCAGGCGCGACGCGAGGTGAACGATCATGAGATGCATCTGAGTCACTGCTTGCGGACTGTCCATCACGTGTCACAGCTCGACTACACCTATAGATACGGACAGTCCTCCTCAGTCGCGTAACAGTTGTCGTATCTCCTACGACAAGCTGCATCAAGTTGTACATGTCACACGGCATGCCTCTCCACATCTGTGACAGCCTATCATCAGCTGTATGTCTTTGTAATAAGCGGGTCTGATGCCTGCATCAACAAACAATGCACAAATTTGGTTGCCCAACTCCATCCTATATCTAGTCTCAGGTCGACCACACCTAGAAAAAGGTGTTACCAATGCACCATGAGCAGGAGCATGTCTCTCTACTGCACCGGCCTCATCTTGATCATGATCATCCTTCGCATCAACCATGTCCTGATCGTCATTATGATCCACACCTGGATCATGTGGTGGATCTGGTATCTCCTCGCCATCAAAAGATCCAATGTCTACAAAATATATACAAGTACACAACAATAATTAGACAATTTCATTACACAATTTAATAAAAACAAGTTAAAGAACATGTTAGAATAAATATAAATAAAACAGTAATATTACCTCTATCATCTGGCGGCTCATCATCTGTGAAGAGGATGTTGGGACACCCTCGCCAATCTAATCCATCATAAGGACATGGGACCATAATGAATGGATGCAGCCCGTCAACACTGGCTAGTAAGTCTAGTGCATCATGCGATATCCTAGCTGGAAACATAGTGTCTCCCCTCTTGAGAATCATCTGCCCCCACATGTGCATCCGAGCCTCAAACATCGGCCCACAAGGTTGTCGAAAAAAACTAGGTCTCATCTCTGTAAACCTCTCAAAAAATAAACAAAACAGCTCTGAATCAAAAGGGAAGTTGACCCTCCCTTGTGCATGAGCATGACATCTATCTAAGGCCATACAAA
Source organism: Pinus albicaulis (assembly GCA_034641835.2). NCBI lineage: Eukaryota > Viridiplantae > Streptophyta > Pinopsida > Pinales > Pinaceae > Pinus > Pinus albicaulis. Next base: position 46,631 of record JAXQQM020072038.1, on the reverse strand, counting down.
ATTACCACAAAAAAATGGCAGACCACCTGACAAGTCGTGGCTGTTGTACTAAAGAATCAACATGATATAAAAGAGAGCAACTAATGTGTTGCACGTCACTAGTGTTGTGCGAAATGGTTGAAATGATAAGTGAGAGGCACTGCACATCCTATCTATGAAATGCACCTATATGTAACTGACCTCCAGGTACTTGAAACTCTGAAGGAGACAGTACATGTGCTCCAATGTATCTTTGGGAGTAAACTAACTGACTCACTGCTACACAACCAGCTGGCACGTCTGGGAATGAGGGAAAATCCACCCCTCTCCTCGATAGTCCTATAATAAAATAAATATCCTCCTTAGTGGGTGTGTACCACTAGTCAGGACCAACCTGGAAAGCTTGTCGGTGGGCATTCCACCTGTGGATAAGATATCTCAAAAACACACTATGGGCCTTTAGGGAAGTAACCTCCTCATATAACTTGAGGAGGCCTACCTGCCTAAGGATCCCCTGTGTATCTACTGTAATAGGGCGAGGGTATGCATCTCTCTCCCTCTCTCGGGCCTCCCATTGGAAAATCATGTCATACTGTTCAGCCTGTTGTTGATGTTGTTCCTCCTCTTCTCTCTGAATCATTGACATATTAAATAAATAAACAAATTATTAAAACAGACATGTATTTAGGAATATACATTTTTTTTTTTGAAAAAAAACAAATAGACCAGTCGGTGTTCCACAAAAACAGTCACGCACCGGTGGCAGTGCGGCTTAATTTTGTAGCACACCGGTGCCAGTGCCCCTAATGAAATACAACGCACTGGCCTCGGTGAAACTATATATTTTTCAAGCACCGTTGACTATATCTGAGTTCAGAATAGCGGTGCACTAACTGAAATATACGCCCCGTAGCATATAGTCGTGTCAGCGCACCGACTTCATGACAATTACATAGTCAACGGTGCGATATTTTACCCGGTCGCACCGTTGACCCTCTCAAAATGTAGAATGCGGTGTGCTGACATACACCGGGGTAGATAATTCCATCAATGCACCGCACAAGGATTCCCATGGTCCACGGTGCGCCTGGCTAAATGAGCACATCGCATTTTATTTTATTTTAATTTAAAATTATACAAATAGGTGTATGTGTTGTGTCATACACCATATGCAGGTGTATGTGTTTTGTTGTACGTCGGGTGTAGGTGTATGTGTTGTGTCATACACATATGCAGGTGTATGTGTTTTGTTGTACGTCGGGTGTAGGTGTATGTGTTGTATGTCAGGTGTAGGTGCATGTATTAAATGGTGTTGAATGGTGTGTGTGGTTGTATGTGTGTGATGCACACTATGTGTATGTGTATGTGGTTGAGGAGAAGGCACTGGGTGTTTGTCGGGTGTGGAAATTGATCCAGTGTGCTTACGGAAAGGACAAAGGATAAAGTTAGAAGCTAAGGATCGATTAAAGGATAAGTATCAATATTTTATTTCAGTTTTAATTATGCATGTGATCTATTATTATGGTTTATGATGATTACATGTGATCTATGATTCTGGTTTATGATGGTTAGATGTGATCTATGATTTTGATTATGATGTTTGTGTTTTGATCTAACCATATGTGATATGTTTATACATGATGATTTTATCAAATAGCTAGTTTGACTTGTTGTGATAAGAAGTGAACAAAATTGCAAGTGTGCCTTATTGACAAATCATCGATGAGGTATAATGTGAATTTATTTCAATTCATTTTAAATTTTATGGAAATTATGTGCTTGGTATAGGAAAGCATGGAAATGCCCATATGGGGGAGGGTAGAACTGGTTGTTAAATAAAGTTAGCAGCAACAGTGAAAGGAATTGGAACAGGCAGCAATGTGTTGGTAACACACTTCTGGAGTAGAGCCATTGTGGGACACTTGTATCCAATAGTTTCCATTGATTTCCATGAGCATGCTACACCTAGTATGATGATTTGGAGGAAGAGATATGCCTTGGTTTTGTACCTTCCGATGCAAGGAAACCTTGCCAAGGGAGGGGTCGCCCAAGGGACTATGTAGCAAAGAAGGAGATGCCCGCGAAACTTGGAAGGTGTGTAACTGCATTGAAGGGGTTGACCGGATTGCCCGAGGGACTGTGTAGAAGAGAAGGGAAGGTTGGGTAATGCATTTTTTTAAGTCATTAGCATTTCCAGATGGAATCATATGCACTTTGGGATTGTGCCCTATACAATGAGCCAATAATTATTCACTAAGAGGAAAAGTGGCATGTGATTATAGCGTTGGACATTGGGTGCATATTTTGACTTTGGCAGTGGATTTTGGACTTCCTGGGAAGGAGGTGAATCATGGTACTACTTTTGAGGGATGAGGTGCCAGCCTCTAGATTCCCTTGTTGTTGATATGGCCACCGTATCATTTTATTTTCTAGTTAGAGTAAATGTGCATATGTGTATATTATTGTACATATTGTATCGATATGGATTTATAAATGTCCAAATACATTACGATTATTTGTTGATTGAAGCAAATGTGTATGAGTGTATATGTGGTTGTTATTATAAATATTGTAATGAGATGTGTTACAAAGCTCCAGTAAATGGTATGTTGTCGTGTTTTTAGTAGGATCTCATTGTAAATGCACTAATGAGTTGTGTTATAAAGCTCCATGGCTAGTATGTTTTGTTTCAAGGGATTTGCTAGTTTATAGGTGTCATTGAACACCAAGGATGGTGTTCCCCTAAGGGGGAGGGGTTTGTAACAGTCTCGGGTTAAAAATTCATGTAATATATATATATATATATATATATAAGACCAAGGTCATGGGACATGCATTCCAAGCTAAATGTTGGATAAAACATCCTAGTGGGTATTCATTTGGTTTATTATGGCTAAGGGATTAGCAATGGCATTAACAAAGGCATTGGAAAAGGAAAAGAGGCATTAATTGGAATTGTATTTATGAAAATAATGGAAAATACGAGAAAAGGGAGGTGAAAGCTTGCAGGTTGCATGTGAGGAGTAAATTTAAGGAAAATAAAGGAAATTGAAGAAAATAGAGGCCTCAAGAATAAAAAGGATTTTGAGGATCGGTTCATAGCTTTTGTCAGTACAGTATTTTGTCAATTCAGTTATATAGCTCTCTTTATATTCTCTCTCTCTCTCATACTTTTTTACACTTAGAAATTTCTTGGAGCATTCTAGTATTGGAATAGGACGGCAAAGGAAGGACAAGCAGGCAAAGGAAAGCAAAAATCAAGCAAGAAAGAGTTGGATCTAGCGGATACAACAGGTTTACTTTCAAGTATCAAGTTGCATGTATGATTTCCTTTCTAGTTTTGGCATGCATGGTACATGCATGTGTGTTTTTGGTTCTCTTGTTGTCATTGGCATGGGTTTTTTCGGATGTGATAGTGATTTTCAGCCTTACCTTGTCATTTTTGGATAGCCATGGTGGATAGGTTTTTCTCTTACTTGGTTAAGTTTGATTTCCGAATGGTTTCGAAACTAAGTGGGGTGTCTCAGGAAGAATCACAAGGCCTAGGAATCCCTGGACCAAAAATGTGGGATTGCGGTGAAGCTTGGTTTTTTATACCCTCATTGGGCCTAGGAATCCTTGACCAGTAAAAGGTGGGATATACGGTAAATCCTAGAGGGTGGATACAAAAAAAATCCTCATGGTTTAGGTGGAGAGATTCGAAGGAATCCATGCTTGTATATGCCTAGTGATACCTAGACCGGTGTATGGTGGGATTAGAGTAAATCCTGGTAGTGTATGTTTCTTGTTTGGGCCTAGGAATCCCTTGGTGGGATATACGTTAATGCCTGTTTGTATTGGTGCTTGCTTCGATCCTAGAAATACCTAACTATATTGGTGGGATATGCGATAAATCCTAAGAAGCATGATCGGTTTGTTGTGAGACCCACATTCATGATTGGAATATGGCACGGGAGTGATTGGATGAAAGAAAGATTCGGTTTAGCCCAATATATCGTCGGGTGGTACGTGGAAGTCCCTGACTTGGTTGGATTTTGCATATTTTAATAAGAGTTATTTCCTCTTGTATTTGATGATTAAATGTACTTTTTATTATGTGGAGTTAATGGTTGTTCTATCATTGTTATTGTTTTGGTTATCTGTTGGTTATAAGCATGGTTTTATGACAGAATTGATTTATGGCTCTCATCATGCTTTGGTTAGTAAATTAAATTTTAATGAATCTATGACCTAATATATGATAATGCAACTATTATGAGAGGGCATCATACATTCTTGAATAATATTATATAAGTATGAGGTCCCTATGTCCATATGTGTTTATATGACCTACACACTATATGTTTATGACGTGTTTGACCAAATGTCTGTCATCGTTAGGATGAGTCAAGCCACGTCCTTGATCAAGTTTTGAATTAGAGACCTCATCTTCTTGCTATTTATTATTTTTGAGAATTTCATCAAGTTTTGGGCAAAGTCCTGAGTCTAGCCCTGTAAAAGTGGCTTGGATTTTGGGGTCACTGGCACTGAACTGCATGAAAACAACTGCAGTAGCATGGAAGCCTTGTTGTGAGGCTGACTGGATGGTTTCAGTCGCATGGAGGGATTTTCATGGGAGTGAATTGGGGTACAGTTCAGTTAAAAATCAAGTTAACTCAGGGGTTTCCCACTTGGAGTGGTTGGTTAGCCTCTTGTGTTCTTGTAGCTCCTAAGGAGGGTTAGTTTGGTTTTGGTTTGTCGATTCCACTTCCTTAATTGTACTTGGGTATTTGAATCACATCATAGTAAATATTTATCACATATTTACCCCGGAAGATCGGTTATATTAGGTAAGTGTTACAAGATTCCTTTACAACTAGAGGCCAAACCCTTTCAACAAAATTTGGGAAGACTAAATCCAAATTTATTGTGAGTAATTGAGAAGGAAGTGAAGAAATTACTTGATGTAAAAATCATTGTACCTTTGTTGCACTAAAAAAGATCACCTTGACATTTTGCTGACTGTATGAGCTCATTAACACTCATACATACCTCCTCTGCAAGTCTTACAACCTTTGTTCCTCATTCCAAGCCCTAAAACTAGAGGAAAAACCCTAAAAACTCAAAAATCCTTGGGTACGCAGGTAACATGAAGCCTGCCTGCGTTCCTAGCTTGGGTACACAGGTAATACACTGCTTACCTACGTTCCAGAATGCATTTTTCCCTATTAATTCCTATGTACCCTTCTCAAAGTCAAAAAACGAGAAAGTAAAGTCAAAAAGTTGATTTGAGGTCAATTATAGAAGGTTCTAGATGAGATTTTTTGGGGATGAGTACGCTTTAGTAAGGTTCATGCATCCCTCACCTTAAGGAACTAATCCCTTGATGTGAGGAGCCTATCCCTTTGAAGGAGGATTCTATCCCTTTAAAGGTGGAACCCTAACCTCCTCATCTGCTTTATAAAAAGAGGAATTGGGTAGCCTCAAAGGGAGTTCAAGCTTTATGTGTGATTGAGTTGAAGTGTTGTTGAGATTTAGAATTCTTTCTGCTAAGCTTTTGAGAGGAAATATCACATACCTCTATGTGCTCCTGGAGGAAGAGTGCAAGACTTATCAAAGTAGAGGAGACTCCTGCTTCGGACCCCGGGAAGGCCTTTTCAAACATCAAGGCTAAGGTTGTAAGGTTCTTCTGTTATTTTAAGATTGATACAATCAAGTTTTGTTTTCTCAATAAATTGTTGTTCGATTGTTTATTTCAATAAGTTGTCGTTTGATTGTTTATTTCTTAGATTCCTTGATCACTATGATAGGTATGTTTTATAATTATTTTTTATACAGGTGCTATTTAATATTTGCTTGTTTGTGATTGCAGGTCGACAAAAGGCGACACTTTGTTGCGACAAAAGATGACACTTTGTTGCGACAAAAGGTGACACTTTGTTGTGACGAAAGACGACACTTTCTTGCGATGAAAGAACTCTTGTTGCGACAAAAGAACTCTTGTTGCGACGAAAGGATTATTGTTGCGACGGAAGAACTCTTGTTGCGATGGAAGGATTCTTGTTACGACGAAAGGATTCTTGTTGCGATGGAAGGATTATTGATGCGACGGAAACACTACGACCACAAATAAGCATTTGGATCTAAGGTAGGATTGACACTGTTGTGGAGGTAAATCCCCTCTGCGGACAGAGGTGATCCCTACTAGCCCAGACCAGGTCTAGAAACAATCGTTCACGCTATAGTGCAGGTTCCTAATTGCAAATAAACCAATTAGCGATGAAGGCTTACCTGGAATCCAACGCTGTCGCTTGTAGAGAAAGGAGCGCTCCCGTTCCTTAGCTCCAACAGATCACAATCCTCACGATCTCCGTGATCGGAAACCTGCACACGCAAGAAACAAAACAAACACAAGTGTAAAATACAACATATGCAACTATATGTCAGTCAGAGAAGACATAACTCATCATCATAATCAACAACAAGAGTGGAACCATAACCAATAGTCGCTTATCATTAATGAATCAAAGAAGAATACAACCATAGCTCTGACGCTGAATTCTCCTTCGGAGGGTCGCCAGTGGAACAAGTCTCGAAAAAGCCTGTCGGGGATGGGACAAACCTCTGTCTTCGGATGTCTCGAAAATAATCTCCTTGCTTGGATTTGGCCTTAAGGGAATGAATCAAGGCTCTTGTAGCATAAGGCTCTGATGGCTCTTGGGAACTTGGAGACTAGCTTGCAAAGGAGATGAGCAAGCTTTTATAGATGGAGGAAGGGGAGTTGGGATCCCTATAATCATGAGATTGGCCCTATCCTCAAGGAAGCTTCCATGAGAGGTGGCAAACCACTTCCTCTACATGGAGATCTGGAGCCAAACCTCCCAACTCAAATTAGATACCAGTTTATGGATTGGTTAGGATGAAACTTCCGCCATTTATTTTTAAAAAACACTCCTTAAAATGGCTGGCGCGAGTGTGACTCTGAGACAGAGTGCCAATTGGCGCGCCCTCTTCGAAGGATTTCCCCCATTGGCACGGGTACTGAACTGGCTCCCCGCGCCAATGCAAAAGGGGGTGTTTTTAGGGTTTTTCACAAGGATTTGTCTTCAGGGAAATGAAAGTACATGTTTAGGGGAATGTCATGAAAGTGTTTTCAAGTTATGTCACTGCTCACAGGTCACGGAATGAGCCCTCCAATTTTGCGAGATGGGGAATTGTAGGGACGGTGACCAATTGTTGTGTAACAGATGCCCCCTAAAGCATGAGGCCCGAGAGAGAGAGAGGGGTGAAATGCTTTACGAGAACGTGTCTAACTGAAAACACCGTCGTCGGAAAACCAGCATAGAGAAGTACAACTGATGTCTCAAATACATGATATATACGTGGTATGGGCACAACCATCCATAACAGAGTATGTAATAATCCAGATCCAAGGCATGAACGTAGCCATCCAGTGAGGATCGGTAAATAGACTCAGGTATGGTCGCAGCCATCCAATCAGTGAGTCATGTAACTAATCATAATAATCCACAAAATCGCAGCCTGGATTATAACAGGTAGAATCCAGGTTCTTGCACTCCATCTCGACCAAAACAAAGCACAAGTTCAAGCATGCAAATAAGTGAGTTGAAGTCGAACATGCAAGAACATCATCTAATTACCAGCCAATGATGAAAGTTGTTAACAGACGCGAGAGGTACCACCATTAATGCCAATGGTCCTCAAGGTACTACAGGTACGATCTACGGCATGTGAACACTGAGTTGACGTCGAACACCCGCAGAATCACTCGATCGGAGGCCAATGATGAAAACCTCACATCGAATGCGAAGAACCTGCCATTGAGGCATGCAAGCTCCAAGGTACCAGAAGGGAGTCTCTAGATCAGCTTCCTAGATAATGAGCTGAAGTCGACAGGAAGTGACCTTGATCAAAGGTGGGCCATAGTGTTTCCCACATCATCGACGCGAGATAGAGGAACATAATGTCTTTGTGAATCAGGATCAGATGAGAATTAGAGGAAGGTTGATACTTGCAGAGGTCAACTTCCCTTGAACATATGGCGGCACGACAGTGATTTTGGCAGTATTTGACATCAACGGATCAGAGGTCATGGCGAAGAGGCAAATAGCAAATGAGAGGTCAAAAAGGATCACCCAAACCCATGGAGGCAAGTGAAAAAACGAGATGAGATGTCCCCAACCCGACACGAATGCAAATAAGTGCCATGTTCAAGAGCGACATACTGCTGACACAACAATGATTCTGGTTCCATTTTCCCCCACCATTTCTGGCGAGTACCCCAATTATTTTGATAACAAGCTTGAAGGGGATAGCATATTCTTGTAATATAAGTTCGTCCTTCGGACGAATCCATCCTAGTACATTTAACGATCCCTAGGAAGGAGCGACTCGAATAACGTCACTACGACTGAATCCAATGTCATCAGGGTTTAACGAGTCTGACAGAGGAAGAACTCAGCGTCTTTTCATATTTAGAGAGTTTGAAAAGACAGTGAAAAGTAAACTCCAATGGTCCCTTTTCGTAAATAGTTCCTCAGATCCGAAAAGGTAGAAAACTATGTCTGAGAAAACCTCCTAGTCGCAATAGGCTAGGGTATTCCTTTTTCGTAAATAATCTATCCCAGCCCGAAAAAGGGGTAAACGTATACTGGGTAGATGTCGTTTCGTGGCCACTTTAACGAGATCGAAATGACAAGGGCCTCGGCAATCTTTTCATGTTTAGAGAGTCAGAAAAGAGCTGAAAGATGACTCCAAAATGACTTTTTCGTGTATTCACCGAGTCTGAAAAAGTATAAAATACAACTCGTGTCACCGTTTAAGTTGCGTAAAAACCTGTTGCTGCACATAAAGGCAAGTGTAAAATCCATTTTCGACAAAATATATCAAAATATTAATAAAAATTGACTTTTAAAACCTAATTAGATTTCAAAAAGTTATAAATAAGTCTCAAATGGTAAAAACAAAATTACTTTTACCATTTACCTCATTAGAGAGCAGCAGTGGTCCATTTGTGTGCAAACTTTTGACGGCGACTACGACTGATCCAGGACGTTATTCAGTTCCGCGTTTGTTCCAAGTAATAGGCGTTTCCTTAAGCTCCATTCCAATCCATTTTTTATATGTTTTTATTATATATTAGACTTTTGGGCGAACCATTTTGAAATTTTAGGGCTCGCTCCATTGGCGCAGGTATCAAGCATGGACCCGCGCCAATGGGAATTTCTTCACAAAGAGGTCACGCCAACTGGCACGACTGTTAGGAAAACAGTCGTGCCAATGGTGCAATGCAATTTTTTGCTCAAAATTTTGAAAATGTGAGCTATCTATGTGGATTTTCAAATTTTCCAGAGATCTAACAATGTATTTTTGATTGTGTTGATGCAGATATAAAGGAAAAAATGGTTATCAAATGGAAGGAGAGGGAACATGGAGAGGAATATGAAATGGCTATCGAGAATGAAGCCTGCATGACTGCACTTAAGAACTGTGGACTTAAGAAATTCTTCCTCACACCCTGTTTACGAGCTCAATCGGAGCTACTACAATACTTGGTCAGTATATGGGACGAAAATGAAGAAGTATTTAAACTTCGTGACCAAGTGCTGGAACTAGAGGTTTCTGATGTATATTTCATAACCGGATTGTCGCACAGAGGTCCGGTGCCCATCCTGATAGGCAGCAGACCATCTGGGGAAAAGATGGAGCAGGTAATGGCGAGGGTGTGCCCAGGGGCACAAACCGGATCAGGAAGCGGGAAAGTGGACATCCACACTGTCCAGGACCTAGCACTGAGAGTAGTGCTACACACCATCACACAAGCTGCGGGATCATAAGCTCCACACGAGGCAACCAAGGCCCAACTCCTGCTAGCCACTGAGTGTATCAATCCAACACTATTTGATTGGGCTATTGCAGTGACAACAAATATCAAGAGGCAACTCACAAAGTGCAAGCAAGTCAAACTGAAGCAGTTTGGCTACGGTTCCATTTTGGTATCGTTCATCCTAGAATGAATACCTATCTTTCAGGGCCAAGGGGCCATAGTTGTTGAGCCGATACCAAGAGAGCCAAGGATGGCTCGATGGGCAGCACTTATGCCCAGGTCAGGAGGAGGCCAACAGATGTCCTGGAGGCCGGATTTTTTTGGATGGTTATGGCGTCAGTTGATCGTGGTCGAGGATTGGCCCTATGCCGAGACCGATTTCACTGGAGACCCAGATCTCCCACTTCCAGAGGGGGATGACTGGGACGAAGAGTTGGGTGTGACCTCTCTTTTTTATTTTTATGTTTTATGATTTTTTTTGGTAATACATGTCCGTTCTAACACCAATTTTATATGTATGCAGATGTCGGCCCAGAGAGACCTGACGGTATGTCTCCCATTGCACAGAGAACTTAGCCCACAGCTGACCCTCAAGCGGAGGGTGCCGAGGGAGGAGAGTTGATCCAGAACCTTGAGGGGATTTCCCGGGGTATTCCAGACTACGCCCGGCTGGCAGATGTCCCGATGGCGTATCAGAGACATACGGTGGGAGTGCCTAGTCGCCTCCACCGACTTTTGAGACACTTAGTGCACGCGGTAGCATGTTACCACAAGCACCATGCGGATTAGACACCTAGGGCTTCTTTCATGCATATCTTTTGAGAGACATGTCGTCTCTGGATGTATTAAGACGAACATGTATATTTTGATCTTATGTGATGCACACTATGTAAACATTTCGACACATATATATATACATACCTATTCCTGGATGGATATTTCTACATGTGATGATGTTTTTGTTTATAAATTGCACAAATGTCTATCTAGAACCAAATTAGCTACTGCATCTATTAATGTATTCATATGTCTGGGTATGTGTTGATATGTAATATAGTCAAAATTTCTTTCCAGCAGACGAATACGTAAATACAGACGCAAAATGGATGGATTTCTTACTGAATAATGCCCGTTAAGCTGTAATACTACAAGTTGTGAGTCTAGATACACAAGTAATTCACGAATGCCGAGGTCCACAGCCTCGGTTAATAATTCCAATACGGCAATATATTCCGCGATATTATTTGTAGTAGGACCCAGACATACACCTTGCAGGTTAACCAACTCACCAGCAGGATTATAAATTACCCAAGCTTCCAAGGACAGATTCCTGGTACTGCGGGAGGCACCATCCGCAAAACCCACAAACGGAGTAATGGACATCTGCACAATCAGGAAGACCCGATCAGCAGAAAGACGCTTACATCGCACACCACACCACACATGCACAGAAATGAATCTACACACCTATGTACACACACCACACTAAAAATAACTTCAAGCGTAGTATTTATTAAGGTACAGCCAATTCCTAGGCTGCGCCAGGGGAACTCCTTCATAATCAATGAGCTCATAAGCCCCATTTTTCAATACTCGTTTTACTATGTAGGGCCCATGCCACATGGGTTGGAGCTTTCTTGCCCCGAGTTTGTCGTGTTCTTGGTCGTATAGGAGGACAAGGTCCCATTCGACAAAGGAACGTGGAGAGACGGATTGATCAAAGTGTGCTTTGACCCACTTCTTCTGTGCTTCAATGACTAAAGCAGCCAAGCAGCGGGTTTCATCCAACCGTTCCAAATACAAGAGATGCTCTTCTTCAGAAGAAGTATCGGGCAAAAGTTCCACAGCCAACTTTAAGGAAGGAATTTCACACTCAACCAGAAGAGTTGCTTCCAGACCATACACCAATTGGAATGGTGTGAATCCAGTTGGACTCTTTGCTAACGTCCAGTATGCCCATAGAGCTGAGAACAATTGGAGGTGCGAATTGGACTTATGAATTCCAACTGTTCGTTGAAGCATTGTGACCAAAATTTTGTTCACAGCCTCAACCTGGCCATTTGCCTGGGGGTAATATGGCGTTGATATATCGTGTCGTAAGCCCAATCTTGATGTCATCTCGGCCATCATGTAATCTCGAAAGTGATTACCATGATCGGTAACAATGGCCTGAGGGACCCTGAAACGTGCAATGATGTGGTTGAAGATAAATTGGGAAGTTGTCTTACCATCGGCGACTAGTGTAGGCATCGCTTCGGCCCACTTAGTAAAGTAGTCGACAGCGACGATTATATGTGCATGCCCCCCGGCCGAATGAGGGTTACACGTCATGAAATCTATGCCCCATTTTGTGAAAGGGCCGACGGTAATGACAGGATGCAGAGGGAGGGGTGGCGCGTGCATCTTGTGCTGAAAAACCTGGCACGCGTGACATTTGTGGACTGCAACAATACAGTCTTTGAAGATTGACCGCCAAAAATAACCCACACGCAGAATCTTATGGGCGGTGGCATATCCAGACATGTGACCGCCACAGGCGCCACTGTGACAGTCATTTAAGACTCTTTCGGCCTCTTCCAAAGTCAAACACCGACGGAGCACCGAATCTACTCCAACCCGGTATAATGTATCTCCTACAATGCGGTAGGGTTGAGACTGATGCCGAATTCGACGTCGGGCATATTTAGTCAACTCAGAGCGGAATTTTGACGTCTAAAGATACAGAATAATATCGCCATACCATGGGTCACGGGTGCTGATAAGGAAGATGGTTTCGTCTGGAATATGTTCTTCAGAATGAGATGGGGGGGAGTATGTCGGGAGGGAGCAAATAAGATCCGCAAAAACCAGTGATTTGGTCGACTTAGCAGTAGTAAACTCTAGGTCGAACTCCTGAAGGATAATGATCCATTTGGAGTATTTCCCCCCCAGTAATTTTCGAGAAATAATATATGTCATGGGGTTGCAATCTAAAACCACAGTTACGGTACGCAGTAGGATGTAGTGGCGGAAACATTGCACAGCTTGTACAGCTACTAAAGCTAGCTTCTCGACGTGAGCGTAACGCATTTCCGTGTCGAGAAGATTTCATGATAGATAGTAAACAACGTGTTCATTGCCATTATCGTCATCCTGCACCAAAACCATAGCTATGGTGCTAAAGGCGGCGGCCAAGTATAGAGTGAAATCACGGTGATAGTTTGGAGGCCGAAGCAACGGAGCATTAACAAGTAATGTCTTAAGCTTCTCAAAGGATCGTTGAGCAATATCGTACCAATGAAAGGGAATGTTCTGCTTTAAAAGACGCGTGAATCCTTTGGCCACTTCCACGTAGTTCGGTATAAAGCGTCGTAGAAAGTTAGCTTTTCCCTGCAGACTCTGTAATTGATATAACGAAGAGGCTGATGGGAGATTGAAAATGGCCTCGACCTTTAGGGGATCGAGGTGAATCCCATCCTTGGAGACTATGAACCCCAAAATACGGCTAGAATCCACGCAAAAGACGCATGTATGAGGATTGAGCTAGATATTATAGCGTCGACAGCGAAGGAAAATCTGGCGTAGGTGTTCTGGGTGGTCCTCTCGCCAAACTGAGTGAGCTGGAAAATAGTCCAGATAAGGCTTAATGATATGGTGTATGTCGTGGAATGCGTAAGACATAGCACGCTGGAAAGTGGCTCCAGCGTTCTTCAAGCCGAACGGGAGCTTTTTATAAGCAAAAGTACCCCACAAACAGATGAATGCAGTCTTGTGTTGATCAGCGGGTAGAATATTTATCTGATTATACCTGGAAAAGTCGTCCATCAGGGAATAAATCTCACTCCCGGCACATTCATCAATGATTTGATCTATGAAAGGAGTGGGGTAGTTGTCCTTTGGACAGGCCCGATTAATATCTCGGTAATCAACACAAACTCTTATAGTACCATGTTTCTTATCTACAGGGACAATGTTGGAGACCCATTCTGTGAGGGGAATTGGGTAAATAAAGCCCGCGTTCATAATTTTTTCAACTTCTACTTTAATGGCAGTGGCTTTACGAGGGTGCACCGGGCGTAGGCGTTGGTGCACGGGTTTCGCACCAAGATAGGTAGTAATCTCATGCACTACTATGATGGGATCAATCTCGGGCATTTCCTCATAGGACCAAGTGAACACATCTCTGAATTCTCGAAAAAGATCAGTATAAACTCGTATCTCATCAAGAGAACAAGTTACTCCCACGTGTATGTTCTCAACTATCCTCGGTTTAACGGAGATGTCGATTGGAATGGTTTGAGTAATGTTGCTCAGGTTTCCCTCTGAAAGCACCTCATGTGTCAATATGGGCGTCTGGAGAGGTGGAGTGGGAACCTGAGATGCAAAACGCTCTAGACAATCTGACATTGCCCCCAAGCTAGGCATGAATGAGGAACGATGATGTCCATCGCTATAAGGTAGCTCCTCAAGAGACATTGTTTCAACAATGGATTCATCAGAAGGAAAAATCTCTTTAAGAGGATCAGGCGAGTCGGCCTCGCCGAGCCAAGGGGATTGAGAATAGATGTCTAAAGCCATGCTCGAAGGAGCATGCTGAGGAGGGGGAGAATCAGATGCGGCGACGATTTCACAGTATTTAATCTCTACCGGAGTTAAGGGCATCGATTCTCCAAACTCAGTCACCTACTCAGGCAAAGGGATGAGCCATGGATTGTCAGACCTAGAGATCATATTAACTTGAGCAGTGTGCGGTGGTGGTGCGGGAAAAATACCCATGAGGACAGGGTCCTTGAAGAGACCGGGTCCTACACTGTCAGGGGGATTTGGAATCTGATCCATGTAAGGAACGTTGTTCTCAAAGGTGGAGGTGAAGAAAGACAACTGATCCACCGTAACGATTTTTCCCTCGTCATGGAACTTAAGAAGTCGAAAGAGGGTGGACGGCACGCATAACATGGTGTGAGTCCAACTGCGGCCGAGAAGTATATTGTAGTTAAGCTTGGCGTCAACTACTTCCACTTCTACGTTGACTATCTTCCCCTGTAAGGTAATCACTAAACTCTCAAGAACACCCAGGGGTTTGGATTCCCGACCATCGAATGCCTCTAGGGAATTGGGAGATGATGAAAGGGTCGGAGAGCCAATGGCCTTCCAGCAAGCGGACGACATGACACAAGTAGAGGCACCTTCATCCACCACGGCCCTATGGATGTTAAGACCGTTGATCCCGACTTGAATAACAAGAGCGATCTGATGTGGAAGTCGGGGGGTAAAATTCTCTAAATCGAAGGTGAGAAGATTAGAATTAGTAGGATCGATCCCACTGATTGCAGACAACAAAGCTTTCCGTTGTGACGGGAAACTTTGAAGAACTTCCAATGCAGACATGGCAGAAGGCACCTATGCCAAATCCTCAACAATACCTTAGTGCTGAGCGGCACAGGCATTCAGATTGTAGGAAGACCTTCGTAGAACACCTTTAGAAGGTGGCCTCACAACAGGTTCAGCAGTAGGCTTCTCAATCTCCAACGAACCGGAGACAGGTGGGGGAGGTGGACCATCCAAAATTTCCTTCCCAACTGCCTAACGTGATTCGTTGTAATCCTTCGAACACGTAGCAATAGAGATAGGTGCAGCGCCATTCATCATAAAGACCTGGGACCCAAATGGTGTAGATGGTCAAGGCTGTTCAACCATCTGGGTCTGTTGAGACGGGAACGGCTCTTTAAGAATTGCCGGAGTCCCTTTGGAGCCTTTTAGAAGTTGACTAACCTCAGATCGTCGTGGAAAATCCTTGGTGTAATGATCTCCTTCACAGATAAGGCAAGGGTACTTCAGTTTGCGTTGGGAACCGTCCTCGGTACGAGGTTTGGAATATTCTGGCTTTGGAGCGTCGGATTTGGATTTACCTTTGCCCTTCTTCCTTCCTTTGGAGGATTTTTCTGTAGGATTAGCCTGAACGGCGTTAACCTTCGCAGTTTTGCCAGAATCGAGAGGGGGGGGAGGAGCAGAATTATTGGATGAGTTGGACTTATGCTTCCCATTCGAAGATTTTTTCGAATTCTGAGACACGGAACCAAAACACCATCCACCGCCGGGGTAGGTGGAGCTTTAGAGGTTCCCGGCCGTGGAGCATCAAAATATCATGTTGCTGCCTGACCGACAGAGTATACCGTATCCGTGACATTGGGCACATGCTGCGGCTTGTCTTCAGTCATAAATTTGTCTAACCACCTTAGCTAACGAAGGCTTTATCTGTGGTAACACCAAACCATGCCTGGCCTGCAGCTAGTCCAATGGTGAACACATAGAGATAAAGCTTTCTTTCTGTCAATCTCGGAGTAATTTAAATGGGGCTTGAGATGACTAGAAATAAAAGCTGATTTTAGGCTAGGTATATAGGTGAAAGGATTTGATTAAAAATTGTGGGTTGAAAACAGCAAGAGAAGGGACTATTGGGCTACGAAATTGGGGCTAGTTTTTTCCGGCAAACTTGGGGCAAAGTAAGCGCAATGTACAGCCAAATTAAAGATGTAATGAGAGAAGAAGATAGGAAAAATACTGCTGCCCTGTAGGCATCAATCAGGGGATGGATCTATAGTGACAAATTTAGAAGAAAGAGAAGCACCGGGTTACTCAACAGAGCATCTAACAAAGGATGGATTCTGAAAAGATAACCACTACATCAAACAACATAATCATTATGAGAGGAGCATCATGCATAAATGGATTCCTAACACTTCCCTTAGAGAATGTTGTAAACAAATTAGCAGAAAAAATAAAGCATGGAAATGAATTTACAAGAAAAACATGCTACACATTAAACACCGTGATGATTCCCAAATTTAAAGAGCAGAAAAAAGCTTTATTAAAATAAGATTCAAAGGAAACTTTACAATTCCAATAGCAGCCTCTTTCTGCTGCAAAAATCCAACCTCTACACTATGAAATTCATAAAATATATACATTTTCTCATCCTTGTACTAAGGGAATTGAGCTCAACCATTTTCTTAAAAATAGAATCAGTTACATTAAACTTGGGCCGAATTTCTGAAAATAGGTGTTGAATATGAACTCGTATCTCCCAAACCATAGCACCTGTTACAAAACTGAAAGAGGTTTTTGTAAATAAGGGAATTTTGGAGAAAAACCGCTCTCAAATTTGGAAAATTAGTTTCCAATTTCTCGCAATCTGTTCCACAAAATCATCTCTAAAACAGGAAATCATTAAAAATTTAAATCTGTGAAAATGAGCTGTAACGATCTAGTCACACATCCCAATTCGTGACACCTTTGAATAAACTGAAAGAGGTTTTTGTTATATGGCTCGTTTTTAACAAAAACCTCTTTGGGTTTTGAAAAATTACTTTCCATCTGCTGTACAATGGCTCTGCACTAAAATGACTAAAACAGTAAAAAATATGAAAATTTTACTTTGTTTTAATGTAGGCTCCAAATATCATTGTATATCTCCCACATAGTTGCACCTGTGCATAAACTGAAGTAGCTTTTTGTTATTTGGAATGTTATGAACAAAAACCTCTTTCACTTTTGAAAAATTCCTCACCATTATTTCACAAACTGATTTTGTACTAAACTTGTCATTGTGTGCAGCAACTGACCTCAAAACATGCATAACCAAGAATCACTCATTCATTTTGATCATATCTTCTAATCCGGGAGCCAGTTACGGGAGTGTGATATACTGTTGGAAATATTTTTCCGAGCTTATTTTGATGGAAACACTTGTGACATGTTTTGTGCTAAACATTCATGTGCAAAACATCTAACAAAACCAGACACAGTAAGAGCTCATGTTGATCTCAAGTGACAGGTTGCAAAGACTGACACTAACATTGGCTCCAATGGGGATGGTAGCTCCTTGGAGGTTCCAAGAACGGCAGACCTTTGGGATAGCAGAGCAGTGCCTTTATCCATTGGGCATGGAATCAATAACTGCAAACCCAAAACAACTCATACCAATCCAAAAACATATACATACTGCAACCTGTACATAAACAAATACCAGAAACTGAAATGTTGCCTTTGGCAGCTTATTTATTTACAAATCTCCCCTACTTTGCTGCAAAACCAATAGATCAAGTAACGCTGTAATGCCAGATCAACCTATCAAGTAACTGTGACAAGGATGCTGCTTGAAAGTGCTTCAACTTGGACACAAATGTAAATGCTAACAGCCATACATGCACATAACAAGTTTGGTTATGTAAAAGACAATTTGATCTGTCATTCAAACTGAAAAAAATTTCCATGCATGTTGCAATAGGATCGGAAAAACCAGACTCTGTTTGCTGCCCCAACTCCACAATACATGCTTCCAGCTGCAAAATATCAATGAAAATATCCACGGGCAACTCTATTGTTTCTTGTTTTGAAGGAGGGAGAGTTTCCAAAAAAAATTTGGGATCTCGAAATTCATATGATTAGATCTGATCATTTAAATATTGAATCTCCTTCTCAAATTTTTCAACAACTAACTCAAAGAAACCAGTTTTAGCTTTAGAAGGAAACTTCAGAGATCTCAAACATTGAAGCAGGACAATGAAAAATACTTCATCAATTTCAATATCCACTAACTGATCTCTAACTTCTTTTAAAACTTCACAAAGCGAAGGGTTTTCCACATACCCTACCATTTTATTTTAGTGCATGAATGGATCAGTGAGCACTGGAATCTCTGGATTGAGTTGGAGTCTCCAGGTGAATGTTTCAGCCTTCATATGTGTCTGACTGCTGTCCACCATCAACAATCAGATCTGAACTTGATACATGTTACTGAGGAAACCAGATGTTCAGTTCATAAACTAGACCAGAGATTGACTGAAGCAGCATTCATCTACTTTCGCTCATGAAAAGCAAGAGCGTTTCTTCTGCATACTGCATAACTTCAAATTCCTTCCAGAAATATATAAAACAAATAACACTAATTGAGCAAATCATTTTGTTCCCAAAGACCATACGCCACTATGTTATTGCCCAAATCCACCTTAGTCAGACATGATTCAAAAAGTAACACCAAACCACGCTGGGCCCGGGGTAGCTAGCCCTACCTGCACCAGAGGGTTCTCCAGTCAATCTCACGGCTCACCTTCACTGGGGCTTGAGATGACCAGAATAAAGGCTGATTTATACAGGTATATAGGTGAAAGGATTTGATTAAAAATTGGGGTTGGAAACAGCAAGAGAAGGGAAAGGGACTATTAAGGCTTAAGTTAAATTTGGGCTGTTTTTTGCCGGCAAACTTGGGGAAAGTGTTTAATGTACAACCAAATTAAATATGTAATGAAGAGGGGAAGATAGTAGAAAACACCGATGGCCCGTAGGCATCAATCGTGGGATGGATCTATAAAGACAAATTTAGAATAGTGAGAAGCACCGGTTACTTCAACAAAGCATCTAACAAATATGGATTCTTCACAAAGATAAACTACCATATCAAACAACATAATCATTATGAGAGGAGAATCGCGTACATAGATGGATCTTAACACTTCTTAGATGTTAAATAAACAGTGAAAATAAAGCATGAAATGAATTTACAAGAAAAACATGCTACACATTAAACACGTGATGATTCCCAAAATTTAAAGAGAAAAAGTTTTATAAAATAATATTCAAAGGAAAATTTACATTTCCAATAGATGCCTCTCTCTCTGAAAAATCCAACCTTCTACACTATGAAATTTGTAAAATATATACATTTTCTCATCCTTGTACTAAGGGAATGAGCTCAATCCATTTTCTTCTTGCAAAGAATCAAGCATAAATCAATTACTTAAAAGAATGTTGAAGATGAACTCGTATCTCCCAAACCATAGCACCTGTTACAAAACTGAAAGAGGTTTTTGTAGATAAGGTCATGCTGGAGAAAAATCTCTCTCAAATTTGGAAAATTCGTTTCCAATTTCTCGCAATATGTTCCACAAAATCATCTCTAAAACATAAAATCATTAAAAATTTAAATCTGTGAAAATGAGTTGTAAAGATCTAGTCACATATCCCAATTCGTGACACCTTTGAATAAAATGAAAGAGGTATTTGTTATATGGCTCATTTTTAACAAAAACCTCCTTGGGTTTTGCAAAATTACTTTCCATCTGCTGTAAAATGGCTCTGCACTAAAATGACTAAAACAGTAAAAAATATGAAAAGTTTGCTTTGTTTTACTGTAGGCTCAAAATATCATTGTATATCTCCCACATAGTTGCACCTGAGCATAAACTGAAGGATTTTTTTGTTACTTGGTATGTTATGAACAAAAACCTATTTCACTTTTGAAAAAATTTTTACCATTATTTCACAAACTGATTTTGTACTAAACCTGTCATTGTGTGCAGCAACTGACCTCAAAACATGCATAACCAAGAATCACTCATTCATTTCGATCATATCTTCTAATCCAAGAGCCAGTTACGGGAGTGTGATATACCGTTGGAAAAAAATTTCCAAGATTCTTCTAATGGAAACACTTGTGACATGTTTTGTGCTGAAAATCATGTGCAAAACATCTGACAAAACCAGACATAGTAAGAGCTCATGTTGATCCCTGGTGACAGGCTGCGAAGACTGGAACTAAGAAGTCACACACGCTCCCATAGCAATATCTTGGGCGATTTTGTTAACGAAGGAGGTGGTGAACCAATGAGTTAGTATCTGATCAGGTATATGGAACTTGATCAGTCTACGACGACGTCGCCACTCATGAATATGATCAGAAATGTGAGTGGCTTTGTCCTGCTTCAAAGAAGTCAGGAGGTGCGTCCTGGCTTCGTAGCGAACCGGTAACTTAAAGTGAGTCAGAAAAGCCATGGCTAACGTATTGAAATCTTGAAAGATGCCACGGGATAATTCAATATACCACTTAGCGGCAGCACCAGTCAAAGTGCGTTGGAAGAGGCGTAGACGAATTGAATCATCCACCTAAGAGTTGGACGAACACCAAAGATGGTAAGTCATCACATGAGCTTGGGGGTCCTCCCCAGCTTTACCCTCAAACTTGGGGCAATCACCGGGTACCTTGGTAGGAACCGGAGGCTAATAAGGATTATGCAGAATTGGATCATTAGTTAATTTCGAAACATCTAGTAATTCCAAGGTAGCCAGGAACGACAATGGCGGATTGGACGGCATACCTAGCCCTGGATAAGGAACAGTACCTGTACTCCACGCTGGTTGAGAATATCCTTGCCCCTAAGGGTTCTGTCCAACAGGATTCTGATCGTAGGGGGTATAGGTCGTATAACCAGTCTGATTTGGTTGCTGGTAACCAGCCTGACTCGGTTGCTGGTAACCAGTGTACGGGGCCTGATAACCAGAGTATGGACCCTGATTGTAAGTCGGCCCCGTGTGAGCAGCATGTGGATTTGGCTGCTGAGCATAGGTGTAGCCGGGTTGTTGAGAGTAGTAGTTAGAACCTTGGGGTTGGCTATAATTCAGTCGGTATTGACCATGAGAATAGTAACTGCCTTGAGGTTGAGTGGGCTGCTGATAGGTGGGACCCTGCTGAGCCTGATAATTAGGGTGCAGCGGTTGATTTGGATGCGGCATTGAATAATTCGGCTGTTGGGCAGGGTAGACAGGATGTGCAGGCTAGCCTGGCTGAACAGGCTGACCTGGCTGAGTGGGCTGCCCTGGTTGAATAGGTTGACCCAGATAAACAGGTTGTGCTAGTTGTGCAAGTTGTCCTGGCTGTTGAGGAGCACCAGGTTGTGCCGGATGGGCCGGTTGGCCTGGTGGAGGGACACCAGGTTGTGCCGGATTGGTCAGTTGGCCTGGTGGCGGGATACCAGGTTGTGTCGGATGGGCCGGTTGGCCTGGTAGCGGAATGGATCCAGGTGGTTGCTGATAACCGGTTTGACCCGCAATGGGACCATAAGATGGTCCTGGCTGATGTGCGACGTTGGTACCAAGAGGATACTATGGTTGCATAGGTTGAGAAGGTTGGACTTGCCCCTCAGGACCATATACCGGTCCCGGTTGGTACCCTGGTTGTCCTGTGAGTCCTTGAGGTTGCCCAGGTGGGACTCCAAGGAGAGGCTGCACGAGTTGACCGGAAGGGTTGTAATACTGTCCTTGCGGACCGTACAATGGCCCTCGCTGGCCCGGAGGGTAGCCCTGTATGGGTTGTCCCTGCGGGTCATAAGGATAGCCAGGCTGGCCCGAAGGTTGGCCTTGAAAAGGTTGTCCTTGCGGGTTGTAGGGTTGTCCAGCTTGGTTATATGGTAAACCCTGAGCATGAAGTTGAGCCTCAGAAGCAGGTAAATGTAAAGGGTTCCCATGCTCATCGTACTGATATGGAAAGACGTACACGGGTGTACCATCCTGTGCATAATGCGAAAAATACGAGCGGTTGGGATCTTGAGAGGACTGTCCGACCTCGATGTTCGATTGTTGCAGGGACAATCAATACTCCTTCGGAGAGATGTTCTCCGACATAGCAGATGCTATATAGATGTCTTCGGGAAGTGATGTGGTCCTTACGGACTGGGTAGTAACGGCGGGTACAGATGCGGCCACAGAAACAGTGGGCATGGAGGGTACAGAAGTAACCTAGGGGGATGACGTAACGGGCGTCCATGGAGACATCCCTAATGAAGGAACAACTGGCCTCATAGAAGGAGCTGATAACCCCATAGAGGCAGTGACGGCAATAATCTGACCCAAGGATCTATACCCGACTGGTAATGAGGGACCAGGTGATGACATAATAGATGGTTCAGGGTTGCCTTCTGGAAATAACTGTCGAGGGAATAACTGGTAATATTCACCAGACGTGGGGACTTCCTCGCTAGCAGAATCACTCATATTTGAACCTGCCGCTAGATCTCGTAACAGACGGCGAGGACTAGGAGGAATAACATCAGCTATAAAAGGCGAGCCGGATGTATGAGGAAGGAAATCTTCCCCTACTCCCAATCCAAACCAAGGGTTGGAAAAGGGCCAATTGAACTCAATTGGTCCTCCAAAGGGCTGCTCAGACAGAACCGGTCCCCCGTCTAGAAACTCGGAAATGATGGGCTGCTGAGGTTCAGCAGAGGACTGAGAAGCCTCTTATGAATCGTCCGTATATGGACTACCCGTAGACCAAACAGAAGGTTTTGCCAATGTGACAACAATGACAAAAGATCAAGCAGAACAAACACGGGCTAAAAAAGAGTCAAGACACACAATCAAACGGCCAACAAGCAAAATCTAACAGGGCGTGTGATCGCGGGTGATTTATTTTACCACATTGAAACTTAGAAACTTCACCGTTTCATGTTTTAAGAGTCGAGAAACGGATGAAAGGTGACTCTATATCTTTCAGTTTTGAAGCAAGCGTGAAAGGACAAGCACTTGGTGATCCTTCCAAATTTAAAGAGTCAGAAAAGATCAAATGACTACTCAGGAATACTAGGTAAAGGGTGTACCAAATAACCGTGAACTGCAATATACACCTTGGTTTCAAAATGAAAGAGAAATCAACCAAGGACTTAACGTACATGCAAGAAATATCCCCGAATGTTGTGTTCGGTGTATCACAGGTATAAGGCGGCATACTCGACTTCCTATGGATAAAGGATAGAAACCTAGTGGGGTCTCCCTTTATATACTCGACGGTACGGGGAGCACAAGTCCGTACTAGTGCTGTCTAAAGCCAAGAGGCGAACGACAGCTACTAGGTTTAAAGACGCCGGAACACGTCTCTAGCCTAGACCACTAAATGTTGCGTTAATGTTTCAATGTTGCCTTAGTGTAAATTGAATAAATTTTAATGTTTATCTTCAATTATGTTTCAGTTTTCAGGCCCTAGCAAGTGTGATGTCTCAAAATCTCCTAAATGCACAGTATATGCCATAGTATATCATTTCATTCGATGAAAGCTAATTATGAGAGAGTTGAGAGCTTTTCACACAAAAAAAATGAGCAGAAAACAACCAATATGGTCTCTAATGCAGCTAATGGAAACCAAAAAAATTTCTCTCAAAGTCACTAATCACTAATAACACCGAAAATATTTTAATTTTCACTAACTAATCAAAAGCAAAAGAGATTTTTTATATTTTCAATGTTTAATAGCAAAGTGCACTTAACAAAATGAAAACTAATGAAAAGAGCAATTTGAGAAGTGACGAGGAAAGAGCAAAACACACAAATTTCACTCAACACAAACACACAATTAGATCTCCAAATTGACAAAATAGTCCCTCAAAACCAACAGAATTCCAAAGACTCAAATGGACCATGTAATCTAGGCCCAAAACGAGACAAAGCGAAATTCAAATGAGGAAGAGAACAAACACTCAAATAATGCAATAAAATGATAAACAACTGCCAAACGAATGTAGAGGAGCAATCAAAAGGTTGACTGAACAAATAGAAACCAAAAAATTCCAAGAGAGGCTCGACACACAAGAGCACCTAGATTCCCTAGGGCTAGAATGTGAAATCGATGGAAACGGGCAAACAACCAAAGGATGAAGGTCACAGCCAGTCAAACAAGGCTCCAGAACACTCAAGCAGTCGAAAAAACAAGACCAAACACACTGATCAAGCTCAGGAAGCTCAGAACAGAGCAAACCCTAGTACCTCACAGGATTGGCGCGACTGTGAGGCTGAAACTAGTGCCATAATGGAATTGGCGTGGGTAATACACAAGAAACCTGCGCCAATGGGCACGACTATCAAGCTGTAAAGTGCGCCAGTCGAGTTTTCTATGAAAAAAATAAAAATAAAAAAACAATCCAACAAGCAGACCAGTGATGATCAAGCTGACCAAAAGCCAAAATCACAAAAGAGCCAATCAAGCAAGTAGAATCGAGAAACAACAGAAAAGACAAGACAATACTCCAAGTGTTCAGTTCATAAACTAAACCGGAGATTGACTGAAGCAGCTTTGATCTACTTCGCTAATGCAGAGCAATAGCGTTTCGAAGGCTATCTAGCTAACTTCAGGCTCCATCTGTAGCTTATAAAACAAACAACAACAAGCTAGACGATCCCCAGTGGAGTCGCCAATTTGTTGTGGAGGTAAATCCCCTCTGCGGACAGAGGCGATCCCTACTAGCCCAGACCGGGTCTAGCAACAATCGTTCATGCTATAGTGCAGGTTCCTAATTGAAAATAAACCAACTAGCGATGAAGGCTTACCTGGAATCCAACGCTGTCGCTTGTAGAGAAAGTAGCGCTCCCGTTCCTTGGCTCCGGCAGATCACAATCCTCACAATCTTCGTGATCGGACACCTGCACACGCAAGAAACAAAACAAACGTAAGCGTAAAATCCAGTATATGCAACTATATGTCAGTCAGAGAAGGCATAACTCATCATCATAATCAACAACAAGAGTGGAACCATAACCAATAGTCGCTTATCATTAATCAATCAAAGAAGAATAAAACCATAGCTCTGACGCTGAATTCTCCTTCGGAGGGTCGCCAGTGGAACACGTCTCGAAAAAGCTTGTCAGGGATGGGACAAACCTCTCTCTTCGGATGTCTCGACAATAATATCCTTGCTTGGATTTGGCCTTAAGGGAGTGAATCAAGGCTCTTGCAGCATAAGGCTCTAATGGCTCTTGGGAACTTGAAGACTAGCTTATAAAGGAGATGAGCAAGCTTTTATAGATGAAAAGGAGTTGGGATCCCTATAATCATGAGATTGGCCCTATCCTCAAGGAAGCTTCCATGAGAGGTGGCAAACTTTAGCACCATAAGTTAGCACCACTTACGTTATGTGGTGTTAATGTGGTGTTAATGTGGTGTAAATGTTTGTGTATTATATTAAAAATGGAGTATATCACCATAAGTTAGCACCACTTAAGTTATGTGGTGTTAATGTGGTGTAAATGTTTATGTATTATATTAAAAATGGAGTATATCACCATAAGTTAGCACCACTTAAGTTATGTGGTGTTAATGTGGTGTAAATGTTTATGTATTATATTAAAAATAAATTATATCACCATAAGTTAGCACCACTTACATTATGTGGTGTTAATGTGGTGTAAATTTTTATGTATCATATTAAAAATGAAGTATATAATCACCATATTTGATGGACAAGTTAGCACCATTCTTACTATGTGGTGTTAAAGTGAAATAATTTTTTATTGGTCTCATTCGATGTGGAGTATATCACCATATATTTAAAGAAGTGGTGTATGCTATATTGTCAAGTTCTATAAAGTAGGGTAGTTAACTTTGTGTTTGCCATGTTAGCATGTACAAGTGGATTTATTAATGTGAATTGTCACCATAACTATAAAAAAATTACAACTATTTATATTATGAATACATAAATTAGAACTAAACTCACAAATATTTATTTTATAATATTTATTTGTTTGTCATGTTTACATGTAAAACTAAAATTCAAAGTAATTGTTTTCTAAATATTTTATTTCAATTATTTACTTTTTATATTATTCTCATTTTGCACCATAAATACAACAAATTCAAAGTAATTGTTTTCTAAATATTTTATTTCAATTATTTACTTTTTATATTATTCTCATGAGAAAATAAATACACAAAACCATATTACACAATTATTTATTTTATGAATAAGCCAATTAAGATAAATATTTTTATATTATTGTAATTTCAAAATAAAATAAGGGTGAATTCGATGGAGTTGGGTTACTCTTTTTTGGAGGAGCTTCTGTAGGTTGAAAATGTATATTTGTGAGGGTATTTTTTAAGCCCTCCATCAAAGCTTTTAAAAGGTCCATCTAGGACTAAATAAAACCCTAAATTAAACCACATAGCTCCATCGTGCTATGGAGCTTGATGGAGACACATAGCTTGATAGAGCTATAATATGTACATGTGCCATTAAATTTTGCTTCAACTTAATGATAGTGTTTTATGGGCTCATGGCATTGAAAATCCAATAGTATTGCACATGGTATAGTATGGTTTGCATTCCTATATTATACTTAGTATATTTTTTATTATTTCATTACATATATGTATGTATGTAATTTTAGAATTTGTTATTGTTATTAATTTTATACATTTTATCGCGTTTTTTTTGTAAGCTTGGTAGGACTCCTTTTTTATTCATTTTATAAACAACAAACAACTAGATTTACCAGTTTGGTGGTGTCAACCCGTCTTGAGCGAGGAACCGAGTTTGTTGGCCACCTGATGGCGTGGTATGCCATCCAAAAAAATAAGGTTTTGAGTCTGTCATACCAAACAAACAAAGCCTGGATACTCACACATATAATATACAGTTTCTCACAGATTGACTAACATATTTATTGGATCCTTGAAATTTAAATGTTAGCCGCATATAAATACTAAGCAAAAAGGCAGATTAAAATAGTCATGAACTACTCAGCCTCGTCTAGAATCGAGGCTGACTCCACTGGTGTCAGATCCTGAACCGAGGTACCAGCCTGCTCAAAAGGCTTGGAAATACACGGGAGGTGGTAGTCAATACGCTCGAGGCGCCCATCCTGTTTCCTCAGCTAGAAAGTGATCTTATCAAACTCACTCTTGTAGTCTGGGAAGTCTTGGGCTAATTTCACTAGGCTTATAGAGATCTGCTCCAAGGCTTTGCCAAGGATGCTCTTCATAGACCAATAAAGATACAGTGTCTGTTTGAATTATGTTAGTCTGCCCCTTGTTTGTCCCAAATATGGTATTAAACCTCTCCATTCCTTAGTATCCATCTTTGTCTCTGCATGTCTATTTATGTCAGCTTCCCATTTTTCAATGAGTTTTTGAATTTCCTCTGATGTGTTCTTGTGGTATGCTTTCGTTGCCTCTTGGATCACATCGATCGCAGGTCTCCTTCCTCTCATCTTGCTCGAGGGTGAGCTAGGTTGGGCTTCTACCGCCTTCCCTTTATCTTTCCAGCCACGGCCTCAAGTTGCAGGGCTCTTGGAATGGTCGCGAGCTGCAGGACTCTTGGAGCATGTCATCCCACAATATTTGACTAGGTTTCCGGGTAGGTGACCTGTCCACACAATCAAACAAAGGCATAATTCCATATAATGAAAATGATAAAAGGTCCATGCATCCCAGTTATTAGAAGAAAGGTGACCCAGGGGCCTCTTCCTAGGACTTCTCCCCTGCCCGTCCCTCTGCGGACCCATTGCCCTCATACCCTGCTTAATTTCTACCACCCCCTGTCCCTGACGGTCGCACGCACCCCATAAATTATCCCCATAACCCAAAGAGCTGATGCCTTCCTTCAATCTCCTGACCTCCCTTCTGGTGTCCTCTCTCTCGTCATACCTCCCACCCTCGAAATTGAAAAAGGAGGCGTCGCTTCCCATTGCTCGGCCCTAGGTGGAATTCCCTCTCCCATTCCTCATGTGCACTCAACCCAAGTAGCTCAAGGTGGTATAAACCAGCAAAGCCTTTGAACTAAACACAACCCATGACTGCTCCTTAAATCTATACGTTGGCAGGATTGCCTGACCCCTCACCATTCCATATTGTTGGCATCCCTTACCTAACAGACTCACACTCGGGTGCAAGTTCAGGCCATGCCCAATTCCTACTCTGACACAGAGCAGAGACCTAAAAGAACCCCAACCTTCCCCCAACTAAATTTGTAATGGTTCCACTCTCCCCTACCCAGCAGAAGACTATACCAGTCCAGCTTAATCACCTTAGGCTCCCATAGAGACCGGCCCAAATCATAAAACATAAACATGGCATGAGCAAGGGAGAGGAAACCAAGCACATACCTGAGTTTCATCGTGGTGGAAGTGCAATGGAGGTTTCTTATCCCGCTATCGTGCCTGCACCAAAGTCTTTCATCATAACAAAACCCCCACGCCTTCCTCCACCCTGTTTTAAGCTCCATGCGCGGGCCTCTGTCCCGCTACCTCACCTCGTGCTACATGCGACAATACAGCCTGGCACCCTTGCCACTCATGTGGAAGGTGGTTGGCTTCAACCCCAAGGACACTACCATTAACACTGATGGGAGGGCTGATCTTCTTCGTTACACCCCGATCAGGGAGCTGAGTCCGAGAATTGTGGGTGAGCTCTGCAGATTGATCCATTGTTCCTCCCCGAGATTAGGAGGCATGCTTAATTCAATATGTTCATTCAGGTGAGCGCAACCACAATTTTCCAGGAGGTCAAATGCTCTATTTCCTTCCCTCCTTACATGGGTGATAATGATATAATCAAATTTCTTGTTTGTATCCTCCAATCCATGTACATGTGAAGAAGTATGCCATCTTTGGCTTCGTTTGCCCCACTTTGTTCCTTGATTAAGTTTTTTGAGAGTGTTCGTAACCAACTGAGAGTCTCCTTCGATTACTAGCTTTCTGTATCCTAGCTTGATGGCCAAGAGGAGACCTTGGTGCACTCCTATGAATTATGCCTCATTATTGATGGCAAACCCACAAGAGTCATCATATATGAATCTTGTTGTGCCATGATGATCTCGAAAAATCCCTCCAACCCCTTGCTTGCCCCGGATTGCCTTTCAAGGCTCCATCAAAGCTGAGTTTGATGAATCCTTCTAGAGGAGGTTTGAAGATCCTGATGGTGTCCCCTATGTCAGGGATAACTTTCCAAGAAGCTGGGGAGACCATGATAGGCGCTAGGTGGAGGCCCTGAAGAATTCTTTCTTCCTGAGCTTTCCCGTTCGTGCGGCCCGTTCGTTGTTTTCTCCCTTGTGCCTTCGTTCAGTTTAGCGCCCGCCCAAACGCGTTCGAGTCGGGTTGGGTCATTTCGTTTGAGGGCGGTCATATCAAATTTGCTAAGTTGTGACCGCATGGGTGCCTTTTGCATGTTCGTGCGACTCATTTGTCATTTGCTCCCATGTGCCTTCATTCAGTCGTGCGCGTCATATCGCGCTGTGTGAGGGTGCCTGCCCAAACACGCTCGGGTCGGGTCGTTTCATTTGAGGGCGATCGTATCAAATTTGCTAAGTTTTCGCTGCATGGGTGCCTTGTGCACGTTCGTGCGGCCCGTTTCTTGTTTGCTCTCTTGTGCCTTCGTTCGATCAGGCGCACCGTGTCATTTCGTTTGAGGGCACCCGCCCAAACCTGTTCGGGTCGGGTCGTTTTGGTTGAGGGCACCTGCCCAAATGCCTTCGGGTCAAGTCGTTTCGGTTGAGGACGCCTGCCCAAACACGTTTGGGTCGGGTCGTTTCGGTTGAGGGCGCTTGTATCAAATTTGCTAAGTTGTGACCACATGGGTACCCTGTGCACGTTCGTGCGGCCTGTTTGCCATTTACTCCCTTGTGCCTTCGTTCGGTCATGTGTACCATGTCGCGTCATGTTAGGGCGCCCGCCCAAACGTGTTCGGGTCGGGTCGTTTCGTTTGAGGGCGGGCGTATCAAATTTGCTAAGTTGTGACTACACGGGTGCCTTGTGCACGTTCGTGCAGCCCATTTTCTGTTTGCTCCCTTGTGATTTTGTTCGGTTGGGCGCGTAGTGTCATTTCATTTGAGGGCGCCCGCCCAAACCCGTTCAGGTCAGGTTGTTTCGGTTGAGGGCGCCCACCCAAACACGTTCGGGTTGGGTCGAGTCGTTTCGGTTGAG
Source organism: Pinus albicaulis (assembly GCA_034641835.2). NCBI lineage: Eukaryota > Viridiplantae > Streptophyta > Pinopsida > Pinales > Pinaceae > Pinus > Pinus albicaulis. The sequence continues at coordinate 16,327 of JAXQQM020072038.1, read as the reverse complement.
GGTGCCTGCCCAAACGTGTTTGGGTCGGGTCGTTTCGGTTGAGGGCGCCCGTATCAAATTTGCTAAGTTGTGACCACATGGGTGCCCTATGCACGTTCGTGCGGCCCATTTGCCGGTTTCTCCCTTGTGCCTTCATTCAGTCGGGCGCGCCGTGTGAAGGCGCCCACCCAAACGCGTATGGGTCGGATCAGGTCGTTTCGTTTGAGGGCGGCCGTATCAAATTTGCTAAGTTGTGACCGCACGGGTGCCTTTTGCACGTTTGTATAGCCCGTTTTCCATTTTCTCCCTTGTGCCTTCGTTTGGTAGTGCACACCATGTCGCACCGTGTGAGGGAGCCTGCCTAAACGCGTTTGGGTCAGGTCGTTTTGTTTGAGGGCGGCCATATCAAATTTGCTAAGTTGTGACTGTACGGGTGCCTTGTGCACGTTCGTGCAGCCCGTTTGCCGTTTGCTCCCTTGTGCCTTCGTTCGGTTGTGCATGTCGTGTCGCACTGTGTGAGGGCACTCGTCCAAACGCGTTCAGTTCAGGTCGTTTCGTTTGATGGTGACCATATTAAATTTACTAAGTTGTGACTGCACGGGTGCCTTGTTCTTGTTCGTGCGGCTCGTTTGCCATTTTCTCCCTTGCGCCTTCGTTCGGTCGGGCATGCCTTGTCGTTTTGTTTGAGGGTGCCTACCGAAACCCGTTCGGGTCGGGTCATTTCGGTTGAGGGCGCCTGCCCAAACGTGTTCGGGTCGGGTCGTTTCGGTCAAGGGCACCCGCTCAAACGCGTTTGGGTCAGGTTGTTTCGGTTGAGGGCATGCGTATCAAATTTTCTAAGTTGTGACTGCACGGGTGCCCTGTGAACGTTTGTGCGGCCCGTTTGCCTGTTGCTCCCTTGTGCCTTCGTTCGATTGTGTGCGCCTTGTCGCGCCGTGTGAGGGCGCCTATCCAAACACGTTCGGGTCGGGTCGTTTCGTTTGAGGGCGGCTGTATCAAATTTGCTAAATTGTGACCGCACGGGTGCCTTATGCATGTTCGTGCGGCCCTTTTGTCGTTTTCTCCCTTGTGCCTTCATTCGGTTGGGCGCGCCGTGTCATTTTGTTTGAGGGCGCCCGCCCAAACCCGTTCGGGTCGGGTCTTTTTTATTGAGGGCACTCACCCAAACGCGTTCAGGGTGGGTATTTTCGGTTGAGGGTGCCCGTATCAAATTTGCTAAGTTGTGACCGCATGGGGTCCTTCTGCAGGACACGTGAAAAACAGTGTTCAGGGCTGGCGCGTTCAGGTCGAGTCGGGTTCGTGCAGCGCGTCCGTGTTCAGGACGTGCGAAACAATGTTTGAAGGCGTGAAGGTCGTTCATCAGGGTCGGGCTGAGTTGAACGCGACCCGAGCGCATTCAAACATTTTTCCAACATAGTATCAGAGCTAAGGTGCAAGAAAGAGACTGAAGATCACATCCTAGTTTGCATTATGGCAAGGGTTATAAACAAGGGTTTCAAGTTTGTTGGGAATCTCACTAAATTCATCAAGGGTTTCATTTTGAAGATCATTCCAAGCTATAAGTAATGGATGGAAGTTTATTTTCTGCTTTGTCTGGGACTTTCCAGAATGAGAATGTATGGGTTATTGATAATGGTGCTTCTAGACATATGATGGGAGAATGCATCCATCTTCAGACTTTGTCAGAAGGAACCTGCATCCCCTAGCTCAATCTGAGATTGCATGTCCTTCTCTTTCAGGTAGCTGAAACACTTTTTTTTCTTGGTCATGTGGAAGGATGCTCATGAATCAATATACAATACACTATTGTCTGCTGAGCTTGCCATGCAATCTATCAAAGGGAAATATTTCTCGAACTAGTCAGAAAATGCATCTACCTCCGCTGATGCACCTACATGATCCTTACTAGACTCATTCCAATTAGGGCACTTGGTGGCATAATGTCCGAACTCATGGCAATGAAAGCACTTGATATTGCTTAGATCCTCCTCCTTCTTCTCGCCCTTCTGACTGAACTCAGCCTCTCCTTGGCCCTTCTTGCCCTTGGCTTTGCTACCTTCGCCTGCTAGGGAAAAGTTCTCCTCGTCCTCTACAGGAGCTTCTTTACCATCTCTCGCCCTTCTCCAGATCTCTTCTTGAACACAATCACTCCATAACCTTTCCCAACTAGGAATATTCTCTCTGCCACTTACTGCATCTTGGAAACTATAACAAGACTTACAGAGTCCGAGTAGCGCGAGACTCACAAGGTCATTGTCTGCTACAGTCATGCCCACACCACCTAGCTCATCTTGAACCTGAGTGAACTTTGAAAGATATGTGATGATGGGCTCATCTTTGCTCATCTGCTTACTTCTTAGCTTCTCTTTGAGAGCAAGCTTCGTGACATCACTAGAAACCTGAAACAAATTGAAGATGGCGTTAAATTTAAACATCCCATACACTGTCTTCTTCTCATTGAGATGAGGAATAATATGATCTCTGACCCCTCTAGAATGATCCTTCTTGCCTTGGTGTCATTCTTAGTATGCTGGGCAAACTGTTGGGGATCTTGAGGTGGCACTATTGCCTACTTGACATACTCTGCTACCCCATTATCTTCCAACACTACTGTGATTTGCTTCTTCCATGCACATAAATTTGAGGCTCCTTCTAAACTGTGATTTGACCTTAGCCCTAGGACCGACATATTGCTATCCAAGGAACTGCTCTGTTATGCCCTTCAAACTATCACCCTGAAAACAATCTTGTCCTCATGTTGTCCTAGCTGGACTAACCTTGCAAACACACAGACCCTTTCTCCTACTTTCTTGCGCTTAGATAGTCCCTATTTCCTCATGCACAGGTTTCCTAGTTCCTAGTGTAGAGGACTCCCTATTCTTTAGGGCTTGACTCCTATTTCCTAGCGCAGAATTGCCCTATTTCCTAGCGCAATTCTACCACAAGAAAATCTCTCTTCAATGCTGCGTATTGGCTCCTCCAAGATACGCACTCACAACAAAGATCTCTCACACAATTTTGTGCTCTCTCTCACAATCTCGTGAGCTATGTCTTGTCACAGTCCTTTGTGCACAAAACAACTATGAAACTTTGTGCCTTTGTCCTCCTTTACTGATTCAATCCATGCTAAAATGGGCAAGTTACAAATTTAGAACATGTGTTTTGATTAAATAATTAACAGAGTCTAACTGGTTCTCTAACTCGTCCTTGCTTCAATCAAGGATTGAAGCTCCCAACTCATCCTCTTCTAAATTTATAACTGCCTCTCGAACTTGTAGTCAAATTGAAGAAGGTCCATGTAACTGATCCTCCAACATAACGCATGAATTCACCATCTCCACGAACTCGTCCATGGGAAAAGGAAGACAAATCATGGTCTTTTTGGCTAAGGCACACACCAAAGAAGATCTTCTCTCGCTACACTTTTCAACAATCCCATTGTCCATCTTGATTACATACGATGTCATTGGGTTCATGGTCTTCATATCACGCTTGACTAATTGTGGGTTTTTCTCCTAACAACTATCGATTAAGATGATTCATTGCATCCTAGAGTTGACAGGATCACAGCTATGCCATCTCCATGAGATCAAGTTTAACGATCACTTTTTTTAGGGAGGTTTTGTTGTTTATTTTGGGACTCAAGAGGTTCTCTTGTGACTTTCTCTCATCGGTATGATTAGAGAGGCCTAGATTTATTTGTTCAAGGGTCAATTCTCTCTATACAAGAGACTTTGGATGGCCTCTCCAAACTCAGTACCACTAAGAGCATTGCTTGTTTATTTCAACCTCTCTAGATTCAAATGGTCATTAACACCTAGGGTCTAGGCCTTGGTTCCCCATGGGACCTTGCTTTAAAGGGGCATGTTAAAAGTAACCTATGAGAGTATATATGCTTTCATTGTCCTTGGGATTTGGAGATCATGATATCAATAGCAGAGTTATGTTGTTGGTTAGAGCTTGTTAGCTGTGCAGGGTTATGCTATTTGTTTGATCTTTCATACTATAGAGTTAGAGAAATGCTGCTAGATATGATAATATAGATAATTTAATCTTAATAAATGTCCGCAAATAACTAGAAAAGTAAGTCAATGGGATTAAAATATTTATATTTTATTGAATTTATTAAAATATTAATTATCAATATTTATATTTTATTTGTTTTAATTATATTATATAAAATTAAATTTTAAATATATTATGATTTTATATTTAATTAATAATTAAAATAATAAATATTAATATTTTAATTATTAAAAAAAATTTGTTTCAAGATTTGTAAAAGTTTGATGCCATGCCACATAAGTCGAACATTGGCATTGGTTGGTTTCATTAAAATTAAAATTAAGGGTATGAAACACGAAAGTGTAAGAAAGCCCCTGTTCGACTCTTCGACTCTTCAGGAAGAGGATGTTCTACTGTTTAGTAAGACGCATGGGTTGATTTCATTAAAATTACTGGTATGAAAGCCCAAAGTGTAAGAAAGCACTTGTTCGACTGTTCGATTGTTCAGGAAGAGGATGTTCGACTGTTCAGGAAGACGAGGTTGAGGTAATCGTTGTTCAACTGTTCAGGAAGACAAGGTTGAGGTTTTGAGGGCATGCCGAAGTCCCCAAAGTCGAACTTGACACCATATGAAAGCTCAAAGTCGAATTTGACACCGTAAGAAAGCCCAAGAAAACTCGTTGTTCGACTGTTCAGGAAGACGAGGTTGAGGTTTTGAGGGCATGTCGAAGTCCCCAAAGTCAAACTTGACACCGTATGAGAGCCCAGGAACAGAGGAAAACTGGCTGTTCTTACCCAAACTGGATGTGTTGGTTATTTGGCGCCAAATTTTTTGCTCTCGGAGCTGGGAATTTTTTCTATATAATTACAGCGTTCATCTTGGATAAAAACACATTACACAAAACTTGGAGGATTTTGAAGAGGCGAGCAGCAACAAATTCACAATTGAAGTTTGCATACCCAGAGGCACAGGTTAGTTGGATTTTATATTTTTATATTTCCTGGCTTTGTATTTGCTCTGTTCAACACCACAGTCGGCTTATTGTCATGAATGTTTTCCTCCTTTTACCTAGAGAGTTGCTTTTGGGCCCTTACAAATGTTTTCTCTGATATTCTGTTCCTAGATTTCAATGTCACACAAAAATTTGAACCGACTGATATACATATTCACATACCGCAGCTTCAAATTTTAAATTAGCTCTTCCAACGAAGGCTTGAAAGAGAATGAAAATACACACAAGTCGATTTTCTGTGCCCCATTGTTAAATGACGTCTTTGTTCTTTATAAAAATGAACTCTAGACTGGCAGGGTGCATGTGGGGATCTGTTGGCAGGGTGCATGTGGGGATCTGTTGTTCCTCAAGCACCAATGTCTCATCTTCAAATGGATTTTCCCAATTACCCCCAAAAATAAAAAATGAAAATAAAAAGGAGTTGCCTTTGGGCCCTTACAAGTGTCCACCCTATATCCTGTGCATATATTTGATCGGTTGCACATTGCCAGAGAATTTGAATGGACTAAGCTCTGTTTGCCCATGTTGCAGCTTCAGGTTTTACATTAGATTATCTGATTAAAGCCTGAATGAGAATGGAATATACACAAGTTGGTTTCAAGCACCAATGTCTTAACTTCAAATGGATTTTCCCCAATGACCCCCAAAAATTAAAAAAAATGAAAATAAAAGGGAGTTGCCTTTGGACCCTTACAAGTTTCCACCCTATATCCTGTGCATATATTTGATTGGTAGCACATTGCCAGAGAATTTGAATGGACTAAGCTCTGTTTGCCCATCCTGCAGCTTCAATTTTTACATTAGATTATCTGATTAAAGCCTGAATGAGAATGGAATATACACAAGTTGGTTTCTGCACCCCGATTTCCAATAATATTTTTGGTGTTAATAATATAATAAAAATAATATGCCTTAATTCAGCATGTGCACCCTCCATGACAGTGCACCAGATGCCTGTTGATTTGTATAGCTTGTCAGACCCATATTGATAGGTTTAAATCAATAAGCCCATTAACTCCTACTGTTCAAATTAGATTTACACATAGCTCTGTAACCTTGTATCCATGTGCAGACAGATATGCGGTGACCTGCTCAGACGTATTTGGGCATCATGGTGAAATAAACACTCAACAAGAATAGTTCTCCTTTGTCTGTAAATATGCATGATAAGTTCAGTGCTAAACCAAGCAAAGGACAGCACCCCACAGCTGCACCCTACTGTAATGATACATGTAGGAAATCAGGACCCCAAAATAGTACCTCAGGAGTGTGCCCTCATGTGTTGGTGAGAATGTACAAAATTTATTTTCAGAGTTGTCCCTTATCTCTCTTTGCATGATGGGTTAAAACACAACATGAGCACACTGTGTCTTCAATAGAAGTGCTCCTTATGTATGCAAATATGTCCAATAGAATAACATAAACTCAGCACCCTCATCTGCTAGTTTAAATAATGTATTTAGGCTTCATATGCAGTGTATAGCATACTCAAACCAATCCTCCAAACAGGGGATCCTTGTTGCTGAGAATATGCTACAGGACCAGAAATCAACCTCTAATGAGGACAACATCCTCATTCTATGAATAGGTGCCCTGCATGTTATAAGTATGCAATAGAAATAGCATTTAATCTCATGCAAATGAAACTCCAAAAGGCTACAGTCTGGAAATAAGATAGTTCAAACTATGGTCTCCTCAGGTTGGCTTGAGTAAAGAAAATTATTCAACTCAGTCTAGATACTAAGGTTGGGGACTAGTATTTATTTGAGAATTTCACAGAAATCGGAATATATGGTTATGAAAATCCACATTATCAACTCCTAGCTTCTTTGACCATGATTATTTATGATTTAGAATATATTAGACAAAGTTTAAGTGTAGACCATCTGTATTTTATTTCTAAGAAGCATCAGGCTACACTTGAATTGAAAAAGGAGGTGGGTCCATTCCCGGTTAATACTAGAGTTTCTTTCCAACGGGTAGAGGAATTAATCAAATAGATAATGTTTTCTCAAGGAGAATTTTTAACCTTATGATCCTTATAGAATGGTATTAGATATAAGGATTAAACAATGTTTTATGCCTTATGTTCATGTGACCAAACCAAATATTGAAAAGTTTGCAAACAAGGATACTTGGGTAGTAGAAAAAACCCAAAGTATGGAGCAGCATTCAGAGGTTGAACAATCATCCTAGCCACTGGTTTCAGAAACGCCTTAATCAAAGGAAAAGAGTCTAAATAATTTTTACTCAAAGACTCCAAACTATTTATGAAACAAAGGAAGAAGATTAACAGTCTAGAAAATGACAAAGGACAGAAGAGGGAGAAACATAAGTATTAGTACATAGCACAAAGTAAACAACATCAAGCAAGCTTGCTTTTAATTGAGAGATTTTACCAACAACTTCTACAACTTAGGAACATCAGCCAGAAATCTCACCTTCAACTTTAGCAAGACATGATAACATGTATTCATAGTTTATGGAAATAACGAATAAAAACATTAAAATTAAACAAGATTCATATTCAAAACTGTGGAGGCATGGATTAAGATCATCTCAAACCAAGTTATTATCTGACTTGGACTATAAAAAAGGTTGGTTAAAAATGGTTCTGCTAGAGCCAAAAGCTTGGGTAATCAGAACAACGGAACATTATAAAGCAGCAAAGCTTGCAATAGATCTGAAGAAAATGCATTTGGTGGATCAGATGGACTTGCACAGGAATACTGGTGAAATGATCTTTATAAAACTTACAATCATTACTTCAAATGCATGTAAATTAGAGAATATGGTGTCAAATGTCACTAATTAGTTGAAATAGGAGAAAATTGCTACTAGAATTATGTACACGAAGATAGATGAATTGGAGCAATTGATCATTAAGCTAGGGGAAAACCCAAAAGAAGCAACCTCAATACAAGATCTAATCAAGTCACGAGATATAGAGATTTACGTATTAAGAAGGAAATTGAAAATGCATAATATAGAGCATCTGCAAACACCTAAGTTGGAGGAAGTACAAAAAGAGAATGAGAAATTATTATTTGTAATCATTGAGATGAATAAAAGGTGGAATATTATGACACAAGGATTGTAATTTTATCATAAGAAAGAAATGAACATAATTTTCCATCATCTTCTTCAGCACTATCAACACATGTTGGCCCATTTGAAAATTAGTTAAAACAATATGTGCTTTAAGCTTAAAGGATGTAGAAATTGAAAATTGGAGAAAGTCAATTTAAGTAAAAAATAGATAAATTAGCAATTTTAAGGAGTAGGTAGTTGATAGGAATTCTACCATAAATATGGATCAAGATCTAAGAGCCAAACTTAAACAGGAAATGAAATAGATAATAATCAATTGGTAGGAATAAGAGCCTTAACTAAATTAAGGTAAATTATATGGGTTGAAATTGTTAATAAAATTTCAAGGATGTGGAATTCTTTTAGAATGATGTGGGATAAGTCAGATTTGGTCTACAATACAGATGGCGTTATCAGCATGAACTAGGGAATAAACCTCAGAAATCCGATATGATTGTGAATTTTTGAAATTCCAAAACTTGGGAGAAATTTCATGCTTTAGGAGTTCAACATAGGACTTCACTAGTAATGGAAGCTAACAAATTCTTGACTAAAATAAATTTACTTCAGCAAGTCCAAGATAAATTCAAAACAGTAAAGAAAAGTGTAGATGCGTTTACCAATAAACTTAATACTCTGATGGAATTGAGTCTTTTGTCTTCTTAGCATGTAAATCATAATTTAATATCTTTGGGTGCTTATAGAGAAGTGTCGTTGAGGGAAAGGAACAAAGTGGATATATTTGCACACATGGCAGGAGATCATAAATGATAAACATATCATGATTCATGCTTTTTACCTTTTTTATCAAGTAAAACATATTTTTCCAATTACTCTCAATTACCATAAATATTCTAAGTTGGATTTTGCCTATAGGAAGTTATCAACATTCCATCCTCCAGTTGGAGTGGATTGGGATAGGTTGACCAAGTTTGCTTCAAGAAGTTTCTGAGACCTCCTTAACAAAACATAGTTAGATTAGGATATCTAGCATATATTAGTTCAAGTTGTTTAAACTGATTTTTATTTTTATAAAGTAGATATTAAAAAGTTTCATCTGCAAAAAAGTTTTGTTGTAACAATTTTGTATAATTAGAAGAAAGCAACTCAAAAGAAGAGTTGGAATTTTGGATAAAACTGAGATTTTATTATTTTTGTAAAATTCTGAGGACAAGAAATGTTTTTGGGAAAGTGAGTCAAATTCTTGCTTTCATAATCAACGTTAAGTAATAGGTGGTTTGGAGGAGCAGCATGAGTGTCAGAACTTAGAAGCTTTTGTGGGGGTCTTACAGGTTTCAGTGGTGTGCCTGATGTACATTAGCTACTGATATTAACTTCATATTGGGCATTGCGTGTTTCTGAACTTGTAATTATGAATGGCTAGATGTTTTCGGGGATGTATATTTATAGTTATATGCGTCAAGACTCAAGAGTAGTGAACAATGTGAGAGCTGTTTGGGAACGAAAAGGGCAGAGTTGTATTGGAGTGAAAGGATTTGAATTCTGGGGGCATAGAGACTTGTAAGTGATGGCCAGCAAGGAGAAATAAATTCAATCTAAATGCTAGCCACGAAGACTGTACAGGGCATTTAGATACAGTCTTCATGGCTGCCATTTGCTGATACATCTCCTCATGGCAGCACTGGATTTAATTTCATTCTGAAATTTCACTCTTAAAATCAGTAGCATATACATGCAGGATCTGATCAAAATCACCTTTTGTTCTTAGAACAAAAAACGGTGTCATTCTAAGCACTCAAGATAGTTCTCCTTTGTCTGTAAATATGCATGCTAAGTTCAATACTAAAACAAGCAAAGGACAGCACCCCACAACTGCACCCTGCTGTAACGATACATGTAGGAAATCGGGACCCCAAAATAGTACCTCAGGAGTGTGCCCTCATGTGTTGGTGAGAATGCACAAAAGTTATTTTCATAGTTGTCCCTTATCTCTCTTTGCATGTTGGGTTAAAACATAGCATGATCACACTGTGTCTTCAATAGAAGTGCTCCTTATGTATGCAAATATGTCTAATAGAATAACATAAACTCAGCACCTCATCTGCTAGTTTAAATAATGTATTTAGGCTTCATATGCAATGTATAGCATACTCAAACCAATCCTCCAAACCTGGGATCCTTGCTGCTGAGAATACACTACAGGACCAGAAATCAACCTCTAATGAGGACAACATCCTCATTCTATGAATAGGTGCCCTGCATGTTAGAAGTATGCCATAGAAATAGCATTTAATCTCATGCAAATGAAACTCCAAAAGGCTACAGTCTAGAAATAAGATACATGGACAGCCTAGAACTAATAGCATCTCCCTTCAGCTACAAGATGAGAACAGCCATAACACTTCATTTGTCGACTATCAATCTGATTAGTCTGGCATGATTTCTATACATATTGCCTTCCATAGCAATGATCTTCCAGGCATACTAGTGACAGACAGTTGAGTTAAACTGCAGTACAAGGATCCATTCCAGATTCACCAATTGCATAAGATCTTAATCTCATATCCTTGCAAACATCAACAGGAAATGCTTTTAGCTTTGTTGAAAGCTTTAGTCTGAAACAAAAATGATGATCTTTGTACATGCTTCAAATCAAATTCTGCTCTGTTTGATGAGACTTGAGAGTCCTCCTTGGAGTCAGAGCTGATGTTCTAAGACAAACAGCTAGGAGGCTTAAGGGCAGTTTAGGACAAATTTGGCACAAATCTCTTGCAAGTGTCAGGCCTCTATTGCAGAGATAAGGAAGAAAGTTTTGTGTAAATTCGATGATTTTGAGTTTGGTTCAGTAATAAAAAGGTTCAGTTTGATTCGATCCTTAAGCATCAAGGGCATGAGTTATTGGTCGTCTTATCAAGAAAAATGAGGATCATAGCTCTTTTGAGAGGTCGGTATTTCTGTCAATGATTTATATTTATTAGATCTCATCATCTCTGACTCTCTACGAATCCAGAAGCATCATTTCAGGCAGTGTTTTATTACCTCAGAAGCAAGCTACCTGCCTCACTATATTTGGCACCGCTGTGCTTCGCTATATCTCTATCTACAATATCTTCAACATATTCATTCTTTGGTCTGTGGCTCTTCAAATAGGATCGTTATAATGGTTTCATATCAGTTCTTTATGCACCTTCTGACGAAGTCTGTTCAAACCCAGAAGCGAATCTTTAGGGCACGTATTGTTCGAAAGTATGGTTTATCTAAGTCATGTATGTATCCTCCAGACCTGCTCTCTAAATGGCAATACTCTGTATTATGATCTTCATCACATTACATATATTGACCGACCTATATTAGCCATGTCACAGTGGATAAGGAAATGCTTTTAGCTTTGTTGAAAGCTTTAGTCTGAAACAAAAATGATGATCTTTGTACATGCTTCAAACCAAATTCTGCTAATGTTTCAAGTTTGGTTGACTCACGCTAATCTCTATTCACTCCTAGTCAGTATACAAGCCTTGCTCGACTTCGACATTCTGCCACAAGTCTCTCATTCCCTGTTTACTGGTATCTCTCTTATGGCAAGCAAATAAGCAAGCTTTTTTCTGTAAATAAGATCGAAGGGCCTTCTTTTGTTTTTTTGTTTTGGCTCGACCTCTTGTATTTTGTAATTTTGGTCCAGCAAAAAGAAGCCCATCATATCTACAGCCAAAAAGGAATGATTAATGTGATTCAGTTGTTTTCTATGGGGTTCTGTTGGTGTCACTTGCACTACTTTATTTCCCAGCTCATTAACCTTGCATGAAGGCCACTCCTGTGGAATTTTCTTTGACTATTCCTGTGGCATTGAAAAAGCTTTTTTTTTTTGCTTAGGGCCAGTTTTGGGGCTTCTGGGATTCATTTTGTTTTGTTACAGGGTCATTTGCCTTGAAAGAGATCAGTGGTTTGAAAGTTTTCAAATTATAGTCTTGGTTTCAAGAGAATTTGGTCAATCGCTGGAATGAAGTGGACTTATGTTGAACTATAACTCTCCAGTTTGAAGATTTTCTACACAATGCATGTTTGGTGACCTCATGATAATTCTTGGATCTGTGAAGCTCTGATCTGTGGCCATATGGAATTGGATCTGCAGCTCTTTGTTGTTCGATCTACATTCTAGGTTAATCTGTATTAATTCAGTGGCAATCATATAAGTTTTAACAGTCCAAACTCATCTTGGCCTGTGACAGTGACATGGTTGGGTGACTAACGTGATCAAACTCATAAGGAGGCTGGTTATAACATGTCTTTTTAAAGGCACAAATCTTGCAAATAAATCATTGAGGCTAGTATTTGTCAAGTCTCAGTCCTTAAAGCTGAGCAGACCTGAATATGCGCACTTCTGGAGTTTCTAGAGTCGTTTGAAATTTGTGGAAGGTTCTATATATATAATTTGTCACAGTCTCATTGAAGTGGACCATTCAAGCTTCATTCCAATTTCTGACCGTTTCAAGGACTGTCAAAATTCTTGTGTTGAAGGAATTTGATTACTGTGCATTGTAATCTCTCACCAATAAAGGAGTACCTTCAATGCTAATAAATTTGAATATCATGTGCATTGACAGAATTTCCTTGATAGAAAAGTATGAAAATATCACTATGTATCATGACAATTTATCTCCTTGACACTGATGACTACAATTTAAATATGATTCTGGCTTAGAGGAACACAGTATGACCCTTTTGGTTAGTACGTGTATGGTGATCTCTATGTATTGTTAATATCTCTAAGCATTGTCTTGGGACTGTAGGAGTACCAAGCTCAAAATGACAATAAATCTAGGTTGTGGTCCACATGGCACAAGCTTGTGAGTGACAATGATATGCTTGCAAAGATATTATTTGGGTACACTGCTCATTTTATCTAGAATTACAATGAGATAGTTGTCCGATAGTTGGTCATGTTACAGTAGGAACGTCATCAATATAGGAAATCTAGTTTTTGACTGAAAATGAGAGCAGGGCATAAGGAAAATCATTGCCACAAGGTAAAACTATGATTGACAACTTGGCATATATTTGATCGGTTGCACATTGCTAGAGAATTTGAATGGACTAAGCTCTGTTTGCCCATGCTGCAGCTTCATTTTTTACATTAGATTATCTGATTAAAGCCTGAATGAGAATGGAATATACACAAGTTGGTTTCAAGCACCAATGTCTTAACTTCAAATGGATTTTCCCCGATTACCCCCAAAAATAAAAAAATGAAAATAAAAGGGAGTTGCCTTTGGACCCTTACAAGTGTCCACCCTATACCCTAATGTGGACCTGTAGTTTTGAGGTTGAGAAACAGCCACAAAATTTCGGCATTCATTAACTAAGGAGAGCGATTTGAGGCCTGTGTTTTAGGATTCATACCAAAATTAAAGAGCAGCTTCAAACTTGGCATTCCAAGGCTCAAGTCTGTGGTTTTCCTGGAAGTCTCGGACCAGTATCTTTTCTACAACCTTCAGGTCTTGGACACTTCAGTTTGGGTCACAATATCACGATAATTTTTGTATTGAAGTTTGGTTTGTATTGCAGCTGAAAAGATCAGATATCAGGTTAGTTTTTGATAGGTTTTCATTTGAGTGTTTTATTATTTCCTTTTGCCACTATGGGAATTGCTTGGTTGTTATGTTAGGTACATGTATAGGTCTAATAATTAATTACAAATAGCTCAAGGATATTTTCTTTCATTTTGTTTTGGGTGGGAATCGCTTAGGTGTCCTATTGAGTGTTTGAATAGATCTTATAGCAGTCTCTGTCTTTCAAATAGGCTATATATTTTATGGTCACAAGTCTATAAGAGACAGAGACTTATGGTCACAATGAAATTGAAGAGACAAAAAATTTGAAGGTTGGAGTTGAAGCAGAGGAGACAAAGGGACCCGGATTTGTGGAGGAAGATAAGAGCCAAATTTGAGGCAAGAAGATGCAGGAGCAAGATCAAGGGTCTGAAGAAGCTGGACAGTCAACCTGTGAAGGAAGTAGAAGGCATTTTTGTTTTCAGAGTCAGGATAGGGAGTCCATAGCCAGAGATAGGAGCCACAGAGAGCTGACAAAAAGTATTGATCTACATTGATGTATGGTTTAGTTATGCTATTCGATTTGTTGTTCATGTCATTGTAGATTTTTCTCTCTGATTCTTTTATAAGGTATTAATAATGAATTTATTCATCTGGGAACAAGGCAAATTGATTAGGTTCTCCCTTTTTCTTTATTAGTAGTTTTATTTATGCACTTTTTCTTCTTCCTTTGATGAACTAAGTTGCATATTTGGAAACATATTACAGCCATGAAACAACACTTTTATAATTTGATTAATGAGAGGCATATGTCCAAGTTGTCATTGGAGGGAATTCAAATCCCACCATGGTGTCAAGAAAATGCTATAGAAGAGGGTAATGAGCATGCTGAAGCTGAGAGTTATGTGGGGAAGCTAGAGGCAAGTGTCATAGATAGACAAAAAAGAAAAGAAAAGAAGATGATCCAATCCTGCAAACTAAGCTACCTAATTGCACACTCTTTTTGCATTTTTTGCAAAAGAGTCAAAAGGCTCAACAAGTGCTCCAAATAACATGGGAGAAGATGGGCTATCCACTATAAAAGTCCTTTCACTCATGCATGTGCAAAAGTGGAGCAACGATAAATGTTTGACGTCAAAAATTTGTAAAGAAGAGATTGCTGCTACATTCAATCAAGCCAAAAGAGTGATGCAGACTGTATGATTGTATAATTGATTAAACAAATCAATTAAATGTCATCAACAAGTGCTCAAACATTACCATGATTATTGGTCGAAATGAACTAAAATCCTACCATGCTATTTGTTATCCCTTAAATTGCCATTGCATTTTGAGAGTTTTTTTTTCACAGCAGCTAGCAGAAAAGGATTGATGGATGTGACCAGCAGGGAGGGTACTACCTTGGAAATTAGTTCTTATGACTATCTAGTGTAGAACATAGTGATCAAACATTATCCAAGGGCATTGGTGATTGTGTTAAGGTAACAAATATACCTACTCTGCTAGAGGTCACGGAATTGACATAAGCTAGAATATATATATATATATATATATAGAGAGAGAGAGAGAGAGGATCATGTTAAAAGGGTTAGTGGGCAGTTGGAAGGAGTACATAATGATCCACGGTTTTACATAAGGAGTACATAATGTTCATTTCTGTTTGGGAAAGACACATGAGATGGATAAGCATGTATTCACAGGGCGAGCAAAAACTAGGGAAATTAAAGGTGATTAAACTTATATCTACATATGGTTCACGATTTTGATTTGTGACTATGATGGTATAATGTGTTTTATGTTTATGATTGCAGATGTTGTTGAAATGGAGGCTTTATTATTATATGTTGCAAGAAACAGTGAACACACAAAAATATGGAGGGAGGAATATCAAAGGCATCATGATGCCCAAAAAAGGTGTTGTTTGTCATATGTATCTCGAGGTGGTCATAATTCATCTTCACATTCAACAATAATGAGAAAATTTGAAAATGATTGGCCTCCAGCTATGAGTTTAAAATATTTGAGGGATAGAGTAGCAAGCGCATGCAGAAATAATGATGAAAGACTTACGACACATGTATTGGACATTATAAAAGGACTAGAAGAGAATAAAGTGACTCATTATAAGGGGTTGTGGTGCAAGGGTCGTCATTACCGTGTTCGAAAGCTAGATGAAAATCGACAAACATTTGACTGTGGAATCGCTGCATATTTTACAGTAGATTTTCAGTCACATGTTCGTGATGGAAACATAAAAACCGACACCTTGAGATACTATGGATTAATCGAAGATATCTTAGAGCTTAACTTCAGATCTTTCAAGGTGGTATTATTTGAAGCTAAGTGGTTTAGAAATATTGTAGTTGGAAATCATCCAACAACATATATGCATGAGAATGGTTTTTGCATCATCAATCATACCAGGTTTGAGCAAAAAGATGAACCATATGTTTTTCCTGACCAATGTGAGCAAATATTTTTATGTTGTCATCCTACAGAACGATCAAAGTCATTTGTCATTGAGTATAATCCTAGATCAATAAGAGTCTTCCAACCTTCACATGAAGAACAACCTATCTCAGCAGAAATGTCATCTAATGGTAGCTCAGATGATGAATTTAATGGGCAAGAAGACATGCTTGAAATGTACAATGGCTATTCAAATGATTTTGATGATTAATGACAAATTCTATGAATAGTTCTACTCAAGAAAATGTAAATGTCTAGTAGCTC
>JAXQQM020077353.1:0-146001 GCA_034641835.2 Pinus albicaulis | reverse complement strand
GGTAACTCCTCAAATCTGCAATGTATTAGCTGAAGAATGTACATGCTTATATAGATGGGAAGTGAGGCAATTGGGATTCAGCTCCCAATGACTCTTGGCCTTCCTTATTTCCTAATAATAAATAATATACAAAAATAAATGTGCACACCCATCCATAAGATTAGGTGTCAACATTCCCCCCTTTAATCCGAAGGGATGTTGGTGAGTCCAAGCATCGATCTGAACTTTTCAAACTTCTCTCTTCCAAGTGCTTTGGTGAAGATGTCAGCAGTTTGCTCATTTGTGGAACAATGATGTAGATGGATGGTCTTGGCTTGAACATGATGTCGAATGAGATGGTACTTTGTATTGATGTGCTTTGTTCGATCATGGAACTTTGGGTTCTTGGCCAACTTTATTGCAGAAGTGTTGTCGATCATGAGTGGAGTGGAATACATCTGTTTCATCTGCAAATCTTCCAGGATTTTCCGGAGCCACACAATTTCCTTTGTTGCTTCAGCTGCTGCCAAATATTCTGCCTCGGTCGTGGAATCTGATGGAACTGACTGTTTGCGTGATCTCCATGAGACGGCTCCTGATCCAAGACTCATGGTGTAACCTGTAGTAGACACCCCTGTTTCTTTGTCGCCATCAAAGTCTGAATCAGAGTATCCGGTCAAGATGAAGTCGCCTAACTGTGTATATTTGAGTCCAAAGTCTTGAGTCCCCTTCAAGTACCTTAGTACTCTTTTTGCAGCAGACCAATGTCCTTCACAAGGTTTTTGCATGAACCTTCAGAGGATTCCAACAGCAAATGAGATGTCAGGTCTGGTGGTGGTCAGATAGATAAGACTTCCTACAAGCTGTCTATACTTAGTTGCATCCTCAAATTCCTTCCCTTCAACTGATGTGAGCTTCAAGTTTTGTTCCATTGGAGTGCCTAAGGGTTTGCAATCATCCATGCCAAATTTGTTCAAGAGATCTCCAATGTACTTCTTCTGAGAAAGAAAGATGAATTTAGGATGTTGAATTACTTCAATACCCAAATAGTAATGAACATGACCCAAATCAGTCATTTCAAAACCTTTCTTCAACTCTTTCTTCATGGATGCAATATAGCTCTCATTGTTTCCTGTTATCAAAAAATCATCTACATATACCACAAGATATACAACTGTTTTTCCAACTTTCTTAACAAACAAAGTTGCATCATCAAGATCAAAGTGTTTGAAATCAAGTTTCAGAAGATGCTCGGTCAACTTCTCATACCAAGCTCGTGGTGCTTGCTTGAGGCCATACAAGGATTTCACAAGTTTGCAAACTTTGTGTTCTTGACCCTTTATCACAAATCCTTCTGGCTGGGACATATAAACTTTCTCCTTCAGATCTCCATTCAAGAACGTTGTTTTTACATCCATCTGATGGACTTTCCATCCACTCTGAGCTGCTAAGGCAAAGAGAGTCCGGATGGTGGTCCATTTTGCTGTAGGAGCAAACGTTTCTTCATAATCAATTCCTTCCTTCTGTGCGAATCCTTTTGCCACAAGCCTGGCCTTGTGCTTGTCAAGTGAGCCGTCTGCTTTGTACTTGTTCTTGTAGACCCACTTGCAGCCAATTGGTTTCGCTCCCAAAGGTGGATCAACCAGCTTCCAAGTGCCATTCTTTATCAAGGCATCATACTCCTTCTGCATCGCTTCTTTCCATTCATCATGAGAAGCGGCTTCTTTGAAGAAAGTTGGTTCATGATCTGTAGACAAACTCAATTCACAGTTATAAGCAATATCCATATCAACAGGGGAATCAGAATTATCTACATCACCTTCGATTTCTTGAGTGGAACTTCTTGTTCTTGTTTTTCCAACCTCATCGGGATGAACATCCTCCAGTGTCTTTGTCAGCCATTTGGGGGGGCCTTTCTGAGATGGCCCTGGCTGGTCACTTGACTGAGTTGGGATTGATTCAAGATTCAATCTCCCAATTCTGTCAATCACATCATCCAATGTGTCATCCATGGTTGTTTCTTCATGTGGGGGAGAGTGTGGTTCAGGAAATGATTCCACAGTTTGATTCAATATCGGAATCCCCCCTTCAAGGTGTGGAATCACATTATCAAATTCTTTGAAAGACTTTGCATGTGTGAATCTATCCAGGCGTTCAAGTTGCCGCTCAACAACCTTGTCACTCTTGGATGATTCAAGAAATATGACATCTCTTGCTATCACAAACTTCTTATTTGCTTCATCATAGAGACGATATCCTTTGGAGGTGTTGGAGTACCCCAAGAAGATACATTTTCTGCTTCTAGCACCAAGTTTGTTCCTTTGACCCTTGGGTATCAAGGCATAACAGGTGGACCCAAAGACCCTGAAATACTTTACCGAAGGAATGTGGCCATGCCACATTTCAAAAGGAGTTTTATTTCTAATTGAACTTGAAGGACACCTATTCTTTATGTAAACATCACATAGAACTGCATCAGCCCAAAACATCAATTTTACATTCTTGAAAAATAACATGGAGCGGACCATATTTAAAATAGTTCTGTTCATTCTTTCAGCTACACCGTTCTGTTGTGGATTATATGGCACAGTTGTTTGATGTTTGATTCCATGTTGGCGAAGATAATTTTCAAATTCGTTTGAAGTGTATTCTTTTCCATTATCAGTACGTAGAGAGCCAATATGTGTTTGTGCATCATTTTCAATCCATGCATGAAAATTCTTGAAAGTTTGAAAAACATCAGACTTATTCTTCAGTAAGTAAATCCAACACATTCTGGTGTAGTCATCAATAAATGTCATCATGTATTTGTTTCCATTTGCAGAAGCAATAGGCATAGGGCCACATAAATCTAAATGAACAAGTTCAAGTTTCCTATGTGCTCTTGAGTGTGAATCATGAAATGGCTGTTTGCTATGCTTTCCTAGAATACAAGCATCACATTCCTTAGGTTTTCTAGGAATTGTAGGCAGTCCATCAACACCATTTTTCTTCAACAAACGAAGGCTGTCATAATTTAAGTGTCCAAATCTAGCATGCCATAAAAGACTTGATGAAAATGTACCTTCATCATGATGTGAACTGAATGCAAAGTTTTGAGCATGAGCAGATGAACCTTTCAGCGTCAAGAGTCTCCCTTCTTCTATTCCCTCCATGACAAGTGAGTGATCTGATGCTTTTCTGACCTCTGCCTTGCCATCAAACAAGTGAATTGAGTGTCCTTGCTGCCGGATTTCGACCAGGGACAGCAAGTTTCTCTTCAACTCGGGGAGGTATAGAACCTCATGTAGGATATGATCAGGAAGACCAGGCAGTTTAAGCCTGACTGTGCCAAGCCCTGATGGCTTGAGTTTGGATTTATCTGCGAAATATATTGCTCCATCAACTTTGTCAGTGAAATCTTCAAAAAAATCTTTTCTAAATGTCATGTGACATGTTGCTCCTGAATCTAGCAACCAATCATCTCTCCATGAAGTAAATGAAACATCAAAGAGGTTTTCAGTTACTCCATTGTTACAATGTGCTAGAACATAGTGAGCGGATTGAGGTGCTTTACCTTTGTCTTTGTCATTGGTTTTACCTTTGTCTTGATTTCTGTGCTGCTCAATTTTGTTCCATGGTGTTCTGCATTTGGGTGCATCATGTCCATCTCTATTGCAGCGTGTGCAATGAAGATGGGATTTGTCAGCTTGTCTGCCCCCCCTTTCTGTGAAGTTCCTTCTTCCTCTTCTTCTTCTGCCACCTCTTCCTCTGAATGAATCTGGAGCATGATTCTTTTCTCTATGTGCCAAATATGCAGCCTCTTCGGAAGATGAAGGGACTGTCATCTTCCCAAAAGCTTTCTCTCTTTCTGCAAACTTCTGCTCAAGTTTATCAAAGGTGATTTGTTCAAGGTTTCCACTTGCTTGCAAAGACTCAAGATAATGTGAGTAAGTTGGATATAATGCCTTAACATATGCTATGAGAGGTATGTCCATTTTTACACCAGTGTTTTGAATGTCATGCATTATAGATCTTATTTCTGAAGCTAAAGCAAGGGGATCATCATTCTTCATTTCAAGACTGAACAACTTAACCATCAATTGAACATTTTCTAATTCTGAGTGTGAGTCATAGAGTTCTTTTAGTTTCTTCAAGGCTTCAAAGGCATTTGAGAATGATGAAATATAGCGACTCACCTCTTCACTCACTGAGGCTGCAATCAAGGCATAAGCCTTGCAATTCTTGTTTTCCCAAATGGCAAGCTCTTTGTCTGAAGTGGGCTTCTCTGGTGGATTTTCTGCTTGTCCTTCACAGATTCCTCTCCACAGCTCATTAAAAATGAGTGTGTGTTTAAGCTTCCGCGACCATTCAAGATAGTTCTCTTTGCCAGAGAGAACTATCCCAACAATAGAGATGAGAGAATGCATTAGACTGCTGGAAAAATCTTCTGAAGAGGAAACAAATTCTGCTATAAAAACTTCAAACTCTTGAAATATTTCAAATACAGGGGCAAAAACTCTTGCTGGAAAAAATTTTCTGAGTTTAAAAACTCTTTCTGGAAACTATATCTGCTCAGAAAACTTTGCTGGAGACTGAATTTTAAAAAACACTCTATGCTATAGACTGAATTCTGCATTAAAAAATATATTGGAAAAATGTGTGAAAAAAATGGGATTATGAATGGGAGGGATTGAAAGGGCGTAATGGGAAGTATGAGCGTGGGCGGAATTATGAAAGGATGGGCGCAATGGGAGGGGCGCAAAATAAATATATGACTCTTGTAATATATGGGAGGGGCGCAATGGACAAATATGCAACTGTGCGTAGTATATATAATGGGCAGTATATAATGGGCAGCGTTATGGAAATATATAATGGGCAGTATATAATGGGCAGCGTTATGGAAATATATAACAACTGTGCGTAGTATATATAATGGGCAGTATATAATGGGCAGCGTTTTAAATGTAATGGAGCGATATTACAAATGAAATGGACAGCGTTTTAAATGAAATGGACAGTATATATAATGACAATACCACGCAAGGAGATACCACGCATAATGGGCAGCGTTTACTGTGAGGGCGTATTGCAGAGCTAAGAGGGGCGGAGCAGACAGCGTTATACCACATACAAAATGTATGACAGCGTTATAATATTTGAGGGGCGGACCACAAATACAGCGTTTTAATATACAAAACGATGTCAAACATTAAACAGCACATATGTCACCATGTCAAACAGTGTTATGAGAGGGGCGGATGCCACAGCGTTTACATATCATGCCACAGCATAAATAACACAGCGTTTAATATAATGGAATAGACACGCGCTATATGACAGTGTTATAATACCACGCAAGGAGATAGCACGCATATGACAGCGTTCAATAATAAGGCGGCTTCGTTGCAGAGGAAGCTCGAACGTTTGAAATGTTCGATTGTTGTTTGGAGCAGCGCTGTATGGAGTAGGGCGTGGGGAAGGGAGCTAGCGTGGCTCAAGGGTGAGAATAGGCCGGTCGAGTAGAGTATTGTAGGCGGTGAGGGATCACTGTGTGTGAAAGAGGGCGGAGGGAGCGGGTTATGGCAGTTGGGGAGTTTGAATGCGTGGGGAGGCGGTGTAGAGGAGTAGCCGCACGGGATGTTGAGCGAATAAGTGCGCTGAGAGCGTGGATAACGCAGATAGGGAGCAAGGGGAATGGAGTGATAGGTGAGGGGGCGCAGTGTAGGGAGGAGAGGGAGGTGAGGGCGCAGGAAGAAAAGGAGGGGGGAGGTGAGCGCAGGGATAAATGAATGAGGGGAGAGGGCGTAGGAAGAATGAGTGAGGCCCAAAAGGGCTGTTACAAAAAAAATTGAATTTGAATCTGCAGAAGACAGTTGCAGGACTGCTGGACTGGCAGAGCCTGCAATTTGCAGATTGACAGAGCCTGCAGTCTGCAGGAGCTGGAGCTGCAAATGTCAGTGCTATTTAGGGAAAAAAAAAATGCAGAATAACAGTCTAGCAGTTAATGAGCAGCAAAAACATTAAAAAATATTAACTGAGCAAAGGGTAGGGAGTTACACCACAGGGCAGAAATGCCAAATGTGGAGCTGGCTCTGATACCATGTCAAACCAGGAGGTAACTCCTCAAAACTGCAATGTATCCCTCTCCCTTTGAGGTCTAAAATGGTCCTGCTAAGAAAAATTTACAACCAATATAAGATTTATAAGAACCAATAGGATTCAATATGATGATGTCAACCATGGGGGATGATTCACCATTTTTGGAGTAAAAAGGTAAAAATATCAAAAAAATAAAAAAAATAATAAAACTACTCTTTCAACTCGTAATTTCAATTTATCTCCCCAAGGGTTTACTCAAATTTTGAGCAGGAGTACTTGTTGGATGAAAAATTTAATTCTTCATCTAAGGAGTACCCATGTTCCATACTTTTGATGGACCTTGCTACATGAAACATGACAAATACATGAAAAAACGTGATTTTAATAATGTTTTTCATGTATTTATAATTTTTCGTGTAGCAAGGTCCATCGAAAGTACGCAACATGGGTACTCCTTCGATGAGGAATCAAATTATGCATCCAATGAGTGTTTCCACTGAAAATTTGAGTAAACCAATAAGGATATAAGTAAAAAATATGAGTTGAACAATTAGTTTTATCTTGTTTCCCTCTAAAATTTGATGATGTAATCAAATATTATTTATTACTTCCACTATTATTTTATTATTTCATTGGGAGGCCCATTTTAGAAATCCAAATTCCCCAAATGTGATCTCTCATTTCCTATAGTCGAAATAAAAAAGGACTAAGATTTAACCATATACAATTGATCTTCAACCTTTGAACGATGCTCTTGTAAAGTGGGGTCCTTTCTAGGGCATTCCTCAACTTCTTAGGAGAGTGATATTCCCTGATTTGTAAACTGTGGGGCAGAGCATGCCATATCCTCTAGTAGGCCTAGAAATTCTCAGTCCCCAAAAGCCTAAAAGTTTCTTCAAAATGGAGGATATCTTGGTCTTGTTACTCTAGGTAGCGAGGGGCTAATTTAGGGTCTGCAATGATGAGGCTATAGTTGCTTATGATAGCCTTGGGACCTTTTAATTCCACTATGATATATAAAGGCTCACTTGCTTCCTTTTCCATAACCTTATTTACTTCCTCAGCCCTTGCTTCCTCATGGACAAGCCAAGGGGATAAGGCCATTAGTTGTGCATATTCAAACCTTGAATTTGGGTCCCATAAGTTCATGTTTATGAGGACCATGTTGTGCATGTAGAAATCATCTAATTTGGACCTATCTTTAATGTTGATTTGTTGGAATAAATCAATGGACTTCCTATAATCCTAAAATGGGAGAGAGCCATATTGTGTCAATGTCTTTATTTGGAATTGCAACCATTTTTCTTTGAGGAATATGGCATATGTTCTAGATGGATGCCTGCACTGGATAGCCTCCATGGCCAAGCTTTCCATGGTGGCAAGTTGTGCCTCCTTCTCTTGTAGTAGCTCTATTAGCATATTATTTTCTAGTTGCAACTACACCCTTGTGGTTGACTCGTTGAAACTTAAGCTAGTCATTTATTCACCCATTTTCTTCATCTTTTCTTCCATGAGGCCGACATCGTCAACTTTCTTGGACTTAGAGATCTAGATCCACCTATGAGTCTAACTTCTTTCATTTTCTAGTTCATGTAGGGTGGGGATTGAAAATTTTCAGGTATGTTCATCCTTGTTCATAAAAATTGTAGTAGATCAGGTTGTGGTTCGTGCTCTTGGAGTTATTATGGTCCTTCCTCTCCTTATTGAGGTGTTGTTATTGCTTCCTATAGAAATTATTCCCCTTCCTCTAGCAATCCTTTTCTTCGTATAACTGGGTAATTTCTTCTTGTAATTGCTTGGATCTAGGTTCCCTAGTGGTTGGCCTTCTTATGTACATATGAGGATTCTTTCCCTTGGATTTTAGGGAGTTTACTTCCTCAATTTTCCATTTTCCTCTTCCCAATTATCCTTCTAAGTGGTTAAAAAATTATTCAATTGTAATTGGTACTTTTGAAGGAGGTTGAGGCTTCGTTTCTTTGATCCTAGTTTTCTTCCTTATTTTGAAATATAATGGGCCTTTCTTTGGATATGTTCGTCATCAGTAATTTTTTACTATCTGTAGATTACTAAATATTGGTTCTAGATTTCAAAAAAAACAAGATTCCTGAATATTGTGAGTTTTAGAAATCTCACTGCCTTCATTATCCTTACGGAAAATGTTTCACTATTATACCATTTTTCCATTCCATGGTCACCCTACCACTCCTAAAAGAGATCCTTATGGGCTTATGCCTCCCATATCCATCATTTTTTCTATCTATAACCTCGTCACTCTATTTTTCCTTTACCCATCACTCCACTTCCCATCTAGGGTTACCAAACAGCCTGTTCTTTCCCATGTTCACTAGGTTCCTCAATCATTTATGATCTCAAAACTATATTTTTAGGCTCTTTAGATAAATCAAGTACATTGGATTTTGGATCTTTAACACATCAATTTGTCAAATACTCTATTTTTACAGTTGAAGACTCCAAACCAAGTTTCAGTCAGAGACCAGGTCAAAGGACCCTCCGACTACGTCATTAGTGTTTCATAGGTTGTAGGGTCATTATTGGGGTTTTAAGCACTGCTTCTCCTATTCTAGAAGCTGGATCAAATGTAAAATAATATTGGCACATGCTTATCCAAGAAATATCAAAAAATATCCAAGGAGGACTACTTTATCAAGTTCAAAGTTCTGCAAGAGGTAAATGTGAACTTTGACACTTCAGCAAGAGTGTTCAAATGACTATCAGCAGAAAGTTGGTAAGGTAAGAGGCCTACTCCTCAATAAATATATTCCTAGCAAGGAGAGGGGAAGCAGTTTGTTCTCAAGTAGAAAATCAGGGTGTTTTGAGCTTGATGGCCTAGCAAAGTGCCAAACAGGGATCAAATGTAGAAATGACCATGGAGGGGGCACATTAAGAAACCAAACATAAAGAGAAGTTTTTTAGAAACTATAGATGAAATAGGGAAAAAGGTGAGGTGAACTAGACATAAATGAATGAGCTTGAAAGGGCTACAAAGAACTTAGAAGACAACACTGATAATTGTTCTCAAGCATCCCTGAAATCTAGGGTTTTGGGAAGAAGATCAAAGAAGGTGAAAAGGTAAGTTGGAATCCATGATGCTAGCAAAGAAAAGGATTGTGAAATACTGCTGATGTGCAAGCATCCAAAGTTTTTCCAAGGTAAAATTTCTCACTGCCTCAAAAGAACAAGAATGTAAAGGGTGTTAGAAAAAAGCTAAGTCAATATTTTATGGCACCTACAAATCAGAAGTGGCCAAAAGAGAAGCTGATAAGCATGATTTTGAATTCCATAGTGCTTGTCAAAAGAGAGGTCATCATGCCTCACAAAGCAAGAGAAATTCCAAGTCAATGTTTTGTCACCTACAACAAAAGGTCGAAGGAGCACTAGTGAAAAGAATGAAAAAGGTTTTTAAACATTAGGAAAGTGGCTTATGAAATTAAATTAGATCATTTTCCTATAAAAGGTCAGCTAACTCTTCATCTACCTCATTATTCACTTGCAAAAAGTTGGAAGAATCAGGAGTAAAAAAATGTGAGTTTTTAGGTCAAAATTGGTGAAGTTTTTTCGATGCTGCGTGTTCAGGGCGACGCTACACACGTGGAATCGGGCGTTGCACCCTTGGCGAAAACCCCTGTGCCAATTTACTCTGTGCTACCCACCTGGAGGTACGCGCTGCGTGCTTGGCAATGCGCTGCGCATTTACCCGGCAGACCTGACAGGCCTAGAAGAAAGACTCTGGTGTTGTGCATCTAGCACACAATGCTACATGTTTTCCAGACCCGACACCCCATTCACTTGTGCGCTGCGTGTTTGGCTAGGAGGACCTCCAGACCCTGTAGACCCTAATTTCAACTCAAATCACTCTGCAGCTTCCTCCAAGGACCTCCAAATTAATGTTTTGGGGTAACTACACTTCATCAAGCCCTTCTTCTAGCATGTATGGTGATTTATGATCAAGGGAGTTTGAAGACCTAGGGGGGGGGGGAACCTAATTTTCATGTTAAAAACACCACGGTTTAAGACACTCCTCCATCTTCATACTAAGAACACACAGAGGGTTGCCTTGTTGAGAGGTTGCTCACTCACGTAACACTAACTTCATTTTTCAAATCAATCCCTTACACTGCAAAACATTGACATTACATACCCCCATCATCTCAAATTGTCATCATTACTAAGGTATTTTCACAACAAGGTTTTGACATATCAATATGTTTGCATTCAGGTTATTTAGCCTCTCATTCTGCCCAATTTTCCCCTTCACTCATTCATTTTCATTCACTTGTAAAAAGTTTCCTTTTTCATCAACACTCCATTACACTCTTCCACATCCATTTCATAAGCAGAGCTAGGGTTTTGATCAAAAGCAACAATGATCAAAATTTCAAGGGAAGGTGACAGTGGTAGTGGTGAGGAAGGCCAAGTGCGAAGGAGGCATCAACACAGAGGTGGGAGGATTAACAGGTTTGAACCACTAAACACAATGGAGCTTAATTCATCTCCCCTAACTGTCTCGTGCTTCCAAAATCTAGGTTGCTATCAATTTAAACACTGTTACCGATGAAATAGGTAACCTGACCTCAGAACGGGAACTCTAGCCCAAAAAGACTCAAAAAACATGAAAAAACACCCCAAAAACAAAAAAGTGTATTCCAGAACGCACTTGGTTTTTTTTGAAGGTCAAATTTCAACATTTTATAAAATTATGCTCAAAACAAAATTGTTTCTTGAAAAAAGGATTGAAAAACACCCTCAAAACAAAACCAATTGATGATGGAATAACAAAAAAAAAATTGTGTCATATTTTTGACATTTTTAAAAATAGAAATAACATTTTTTAATTTTTAAAATTCAAACATTAAAAAAAAACCGAAAATTTAAGAAAAAAAATAAATTTAAAAAATAAAAACATTTTAAAGCTTAAAATTTAAAAATATATAGGAATAAAAAAATAAAAATAAAAACAAAATAAAAATTTTAATTCAAACATTAAAAAAAACCTAAGAAAAAAATAAAAATAAAAAATTAAAGATTAAAATTTCAAAATATATAGAAATAAAAAAATAAAAATATTAAATTAAAAAAATACAACATAAAAAGAAAGAAATTATAAAAAATAAAATATAGAAATTAAATTTAAAAAAGAAAAAGAAAATGTTTATTAAATTAGAAAAAAAAAATTTAAATTTTAAAATAAAAAATTAAATTTAAAGAAATATATTAAATTAAAAAAAGGGTCAAAAATGAAAAATTAATTAAAAATAAAAAATGAAAAATAAAATACAATAAAAATATCAAATTAAAAAAAATATATATTAAAAAACCAAATAGATTTTAAAAAATAAATTAAATTTAAATTAGAAAAAATCAAATATATATATATATAAACTTAAATTAAAAATATATATATTATATTTTATTAAATTTAAAAAAAATGTTAATATTAAAATAACAAATTAAATTAAAAAAAAAAAATATTAAATTTTAATAAATAAATGAATAAACAGATAAATTTTGAAATAAAAAAGAAATTTTAAATATAAAGAAAAAAAAAACATTGTTAAAATAAAAAGTTAAAAAACTTTAAAAATCAATTAAACTTGAAAAATTGAAAAAAAATATTGAATAAAAATAAAATAAAAACAAATTAATTTGGAAATATTAAGTTTAATTTAAAAAAAAAAAATCTAATTTTAAATACACAATTTTAATTGAAATAAAAAATATATATAAAAATTTTATGTAATTAAAAAAATAATAATAAAAAAATTAAAAATTAAAAAAATATATTAAATTCAAATAAATTAAAAAAAAAATACAAAATTTATTAAATTTTAAAAAATTAAATGAAAAAACTAAACATAAAATTTAATAATAAAAAAAATTTAAAAAAACAAATCAATTAAATAAAAAAAAATACAAAATTTAATAAAAATTATTAACAAAATTAAAAAAAAAAAAATTTAAAAGAAAAAAATAATAAAACTTAAAAAAAAATATAAAAAAACAAAAAAATTAAAACAAATTAAATTTCAAATATAAAAATTAAATTAAAAAAAAAAAATTTAAATTTTTTGAATTTAAGAAAAATATATATATATATATTAAAAATTAAAAAAAAAAAAAATTTTTTGATCGTGGTGGCGCCGCCAATCGGCCTCCCACCCAGGTGGTGGCGAAGGACGATCACTGGGCAGGCGGGGAGGTTGCATATGCAGCCCCCCGCTCGCCCAGTGGTCGGCCTCCACTGCCACTTAGGTGGGAGGCCGATTCCGGGAATCGCCCTGCCGAAGCAGGAGGCCAATTGCATGAGGTTGATTCCGGAAATTGCCCTCCCGCGGTGCGAGGCTGATTTCGGGAATCGCCCTCCCACGGTGTGGGGCCAATTCCGGGAATCGCCCTCTCATGGCGGGAGGGCGATTCCCGGAGTCGGCCTCCCGCCGCGGGAGGGCGATTCCTGGAATCGGCCTCCTGCCGCAGTTGGGCGATTCCTGGATTCGGCCTCACGCTGTGGGAGGGCGATTCTCGGAATCGGCCTCCTGCCCAGGTGGCGGCGGAGGCCGGCTGCTGGTCTAGTGGGGTGTTGCATGCAGCCTCCTCGGCCGCCAAGCGGCCAACCACCACCGCCACCTGGGCGGGAGGCCGATTGGTGGTGCCACCACGATCAAAAAAATTCATTTTTTTTTTTTTTTTTTTAATATTTTTTTTAATTTTTTTTTTAAATTCAAAAAATTTAATTTTTTTTTTTAATTCAAATTTTTTATTTTAAATTTAATTTGTTTTAATTTTTTTTTCTTTTTCTTTTTTAAATTTTGTTTTTAAATTTAATATTTTAGATTAATTATTTTTTTAAATTTAAAATTTATTTATTAAATTTATTAAATTTTGATTTAATTTTTTTTTTTTTAAATCTTTTAGTTTATTTAGTTTTTCATTTTTAAATTTTATAAATTGTTTCATTTAAAAAAAAGAGAGTAAATTTATGGATATTTTTTTTTTAATTATTTGCATGTGGTTTTTTTCGTTTCTTTTGTTTTTTAATGATAGTTTTTTTTTTTTTAAATTCTTTTATTTTAATTTTCTTTTTCAATTTTAAATTTTTTTTTTTTTTTTTAATTTGTTTTTTTTTGTTAATTTTAAAATTTGTATTTTTTTTTTCTTTTATTATTATTATTTTTTTAATTTAAAATTTAAAATTTAATTTTTTCTTTTTTGTATTTTATTTTTTTATCTAAATTTAATTTTGTAATTTAAATTATTTTTAAATTTTCATTTTAATTTTTTTTTTATACGATTTTGGTTAATTTTTGTTTTTTTTCTTAAATTATGTGTTTTTTTTTTCAAAATTTGTCATTTCTTTTGATATAATTTTTCGAATATTTTGGTTTTTTTTTTTTTTTTTTTTTTACTTGAGTTAATTTTGTTTTTTTTTACATTTTTATTGTTTTTGGCATATATATTTTTTTATCTAAGTTTTGTGTTTTATTACCAACATGAAAATCACCACTTAGGTAGATGTCGTATCAACACATTTCAAAATTAGCATGAAAATCGCCGCCTAAAAAAAGTTGATGCTGCATCAATATGTTTCAAAATTAGCATGAAAATCACTAACATTTTAAAACAAATATTCATACTTCATAAATAAAAATATTAGAGTGTCAAAAATGTGCACAAAAAAAAAGGGGTGATTATGCATCACCACTTTTCAAAATCGAGTGCTTTTTATGCTACCAAAAAAAAGTAGGTAACAGTGCAGTTACCTATTTCAGTGGTAACAATGTTTTTTGTGAGAAAGTAAAGTAGGTGTAGAATCACCCCGAGCTTACTAGGATTTTCATACTTAACCTACATGAGAAACAAGTCAATCTTGTGGGGGTAAACTTTGAGTTTTCTTTAGATGCCATTGCTATTTCCACTGGGATACCTAGTGTTGGTGAAAATGGTTCAAGCAGGCGAATTTAGACCTGAGCTAGTATGAGACATTCCTTTTACCCAGATACAAAGACTACAATAAATCTATATTTCCTTTCTCACATTTTCTTGAGAGGTATGCATCCATGACGAGGGTCATTATGTAATCTTTCCCATGTGAAGGAAGATTCTCCCAAATTTATTCCTATCACATTAGGTTGCTCATGCACATTACTAGGGTTAAGATGTTGCATCTACCCTACTACATCTACAGGAGTATCGAAAAAATGTCTTATATTGTACAAAAGAGAGACCATCCACAACACATGCAGAGCCTCTTGCACCACTCTCTCATAAAAATGGTTGTGATTCATCAATTGCAACAAAAGGGTATTCCATGGGAGGTTTTCACTACCCATGAAGTGTTCACAAACCCACAACCTCATCCTTAGTAAAGCATGCCTTCATAATATCATCCTCCTTTCCTTACTCCTCCATCATCTCCCACTGAGCATGTTTCACCATCTACACATATTCCTTCACCTCAAGACAACCCTCCTTCATCACCCTCTCCCAATGCATAAGACAATGAGGGGAGTTACAATGATCAATCAAGTGACCATGAAGGAGAGGGTAATGATCAATCAAGCAGTGAAGATACACATGAAGAAAGTGGAAAAGAAGGCATGGATGTAGATATCAGTGAAGATGAGGAAAATGATGAAGAAGGAAGAAAAGGTGATGATAATGTTGATGTTGAAAATGGCTCACAGAACGAAGATGGAAGTGAAGCTAATGACAGTGATAGTCTTGGTAGATATGAGGCAGAAAATGTTAGTAAAGAAGAGGCCACTGAGTCCAAAAAAAATGAGGCTCATAATGGTGATGAAGGCAGTGCAAAAAGCATGGAAATAGAAGACAATGAAACGAATTTTGATGAGGCACAAATCAGTGGATCAGAAGCAGACACCAATGATGAATAAGGCAAAAAGGAAGTAAGCCAAGATGTCAGTGAGCTAAATAATGATGACTAGGTTGTTAGTGAGGCTAATGACAGTGGTAATCTTGGTAGTGATAAAATAGAGAGCAGCAATCATGATGGCCATGATATCAGTGGGGATGATGATAATGACAATGATGATGGTGACACTGATAATGACAACAAGAATATCGGTGATGAGCCAGAGAGCATGGAGACACATGAGAGAAAACATGAAAGCCATAAGGATAGCAAGGATATCAATGATGATGATAGTCATAATGGTGGTAATGGTGAAGGCACTCAAATTATCAATATTGAACCTTTTCCTTTAACTTACCAAAGGGGACGTAGGCATGTGTTTGCTTCCTCTAAAGGGCAAGGGGCCATGCCTTCCACTTCAACCAAGCAGCTGGACAAAGGAAAAGAGAAGGTCATGGAGGAGGAAGAAGAAGATCAACATGAAACTGAAAAGGAATTTGAACTCATTCATGTTGACAGTGATGAAGAGAACGAGGAAAGGATCTCAAGAATGTTTCTCAAGAACAAAGATGCCAAAATCAAATATTTGCAAGCCAATATAGCTAGGGCTAGAAACGTCATCCACTATTTTGAGATTGAAAACAAGTAGCTAGAGGCACAAAGGGCCATTTATGAGGTCAGGGAAATCATAGTCCAGAAAGAGGCTGAAAGGACCAAGGTTAGGCTTGATGAACTCTTGGATGTTTTTGTTGAGAGTGAGGATGAAGAAGGACAATTGTCTAGAAGAAGGCCAAGAACAATGGGCTTGAGGAAGGCCTTGGCCAAAGAGAGAGAGCAAGAAACAGCATTGGCAGAGCATCTCACTCCAAGTGAGTTTCTTGCCATGGAGATTGAGTATGATCGGGAACCTTGGTTGGAGAGGGTTAATATATACTTGGAAGATCAGCTGGAGAAGACACAAAGAGACCTTGGCCTTCAGAAGAATATGGCAAAGCACTATGCCTTGAGAAATCAAATTGCAAGGGCCAAGCTCAAAAGATCCCTTGCCAAAATTCAAGCCCTCAAGGAGGAAAAAATCCAATAAAACATTGATATCTTATCCGATGCTTCCCTATAGACATCCCAAACACCATGAGGAATATAATCTCAAATTTTGCCAAGTTTTTGATCATTTTGGTTTTTTATTGTTTTTGAGGGCCAAGGGTGCAGTGCCCTTGGCGCTGAACTTTTTCTTGGGAGATCCATTGAAGGAAAAATTTATATTTTTAGGTTCTTTAAGCGAAGGTAATCATGCACACAAAATTTCAAGTCATTTGGAGCAGTTTTGGTCCTCCAAAAGGACCGAAAACATGAACATTTTCACCTTTCTGACCTGTTTTCAGGGTTGGCATTGTACCCTTAGCAGCCTTGGATGTTTTGGTTTTTGAACAGGTAAATGAATGCCAATCATAAAAAAAAGGGTATTTTTTGGAAAGTAGACTTTCCAGGCTTTTCAACTGCAAGATTACCCATTTTTCCAGTGCAGGCGCTGCGCCCTTGGACCTCTGTGTTGTGGCCTTGCTAAAAAGTCAACAAAAGACACAAGTTTATGGAAAATAGATATTTTTTTGTTTTCTAGGCAAATCACTCCAACATTAGGTGTTAGAAGTTATTTTTCATTTATTGCATTATATATTTTATGCCTTGGGCCTTGCATGGTATCTTTGGACATAAATGGTATTTATGAGTAGTTAATGATGTTTTCAAACCCTAGTTATGGTTTTGGTGTACATGTTATTTTTTTTCTGAGCACAATATGATATAGACTTTGAGTTTATTGGTGAAATTGGCTTTGGTGTCTTCTGATGGCTTTGGATTGAGCATCCATGGATTGAGCACACTCTTAGGATTCATAAAGCTTGGTTAGATGGTGATGTATTCCACCTTTGTATTTTTTTCTTCAGTTTCATTATGTTCATGTTTTCCTTGATCAAAAGACATAAACAGAGATCACGACTTGCTTCTTGGCACCCTACTTTTGTCTGCCTCTTTGATTTCTATGTTTTCCTCCTTGAAGTTTAGCTAAATAATTCTTAAATGTTCTTTGGTTTTTACTAAAATGTTATGTTAAAGGTATATTTGTTGGCACCAAATGTTAAAAGAACCCTTAAATACTTAAATTTAATTATCTAATGTTTGAGGTATGCTTAGTACTATTTGAATGAAGAACCCTTTATTGCTTTTTAAGTTTTTCTATACCATTTGTTAGTATGAATCCTTTGTCGAAGTGTACGAAAAAGGACCACTTTAGTTACGCATAACTAATAGCCCTAACAACAAAAGTGGCTGCCAATATCTTCAGATCTGCGGTTAGTTGAACATAAAAGAGCTGCAAAAACCAGATCTATGCATGGAAAGACATTAAGCAGAAAAAATAAGGGTTTGCTCCATATACCAATATACAAGACAAGAACAATTTTTGAAAGAATTTTTATATTAATTGGGCACCTGGGAGGAAAACAAGAAGGCGTATCCAATTCTCCTCAGTGGGATGGGTTCTTGGAAGTCCTCAGCACTTCAGATCTAAGATTTCTCTCTCTTGTTGGTGTAGAAAACCCACACAAAGAATAGAACTCAAAGGGAGCTCACACAACAAATGGTAGAAAAGAGTGACTAAGTGTATAGATCCAGAGTGATCTAATAGGCAACAAAAGGTGAAGAATGGTAGGAAAAACCCTCCTATTTATAACAAAATATTGGGTCATTCTAGATCTTAGTGCATGGGTTAACCAAATCTAGATCCACTTTTTATGGAATATTTTATTATATTTGTTGGAGGGAAAAGGTATTTGACTTGGGTCAAATCCCTTAATTTGTCAAAAATAAATAAACAAATGATTTATTTATCTTTTTAAGGAAGTGGTTAGAAGATAATAAAATAAATAATGATTTATTTAATTATTTAAGGAAGTGGTTGAAAGATAATTAAATAAATAGTGATTTATTTAATTATTTGTGGGTGATTTGGTCATATTTAACAAGGAATATTATCTAAATAAGGTTTAGATAATTATTCCTAGAAAATAATAAGATAAATAAAGATTTATCTAATTAATTTCTTTGATTTTGGGTTAAACATGACTGGGAATAATAATTAAATTATGGTTTAATTAATTATTCCATGAGGAAAATCAAACAAATATGGGTTTGTTTAATATTTCCTTTTGGGGTTTCCTGTTTTAACATAGTGAAAGAATTACTTAGGGTAAAATTGGTCTTACATGGTGTACTTGGGTCCATCTAATGATAATAGCTTAGATGACCAAAAAATGGTGTAACAACCATCATACTGCAAGCTTTTTCCTTGTTCTTAGTATGTTAAAGGATCCTTGATTGCCCCTTAACTTACTATATTCACAACTCCATGTTCTTTTCACCAACACAAAACCTATTTAGATCCATTTGGCCCTGTTAACTTTCCCTCTGAAACACCCTTAACTTATTTTTTCACTCTTCAAGACCTTTGCAGACTCCATAGCCCAATGGATTGATTCTCTTTTACTCTACCTATTCTCCTTGACAACCTATCCATTCAAACAAAAAAAAACAAACCCTAATCCTATAGCTAGCCTTAAATCAAAACCCTAAAGCTTAACAAGTTAAATCCTTTCACACAAGCATAGAGAGAGCCCTCTTTGAGTCCAGGAAGGCTAGGTCCTAGGACTCCAAAGATTGGTTTGATGTTACCCCTGTGAATTTGGTCTTTCCAATCTAAAAAATTACGAGGACCTAACAGGATACCTACTTTTGGTTTTGATAAGTGTGCTAAGGGTTTCCAGGGTGGCATCTTGTTTTCTATTGCCTTCTGAGTGGCTTACTTGTTAATTTTTTTGTCTCCTCTCCTCAGTATTAGAGGTCTCCCCATGGGTATCTTTTTCTACTTCTACTTCCCCAACTTTTTCCTCCTTTCCTTCTCTAGTCCCTTCTTCAATATCTTATTTCTTCTCTTAAAATTATTCCTCCTTTTCATATTATTCTTTATAATCACTTTGTTTGGTGGCCTCTTCATGTTCTGTCAAAGATTGGTCTTGAGTCTTAATGAATTCATCCCTGTCCATGCCCACAAAATTGATCCATAACACAGGGTTCTTGAGGTGACTCAAGGAATATATAACAATGATTCTAATGAGGACATGATGATAAATGTACTAGTGGTTCCCTTATCTCACCCTCTCGCTCAATTTAATCATTGATTGAAGGAGAAAGTGGGGAATACAAAGCCTTCTTGAGATGGGAAATTATGTCTAGAACATTAGCTCATAGAGTAACCTAAACATATAGTCATACATGAAACCTAACCTTCCTTCAAAATTTATGTATTTTATGATGTGATGAGACAATTCATGTCATGGGTAAGGAAGGTTATCCCTTCTAACTCCATTATTGTCTTCAACTAGCTTTTCTTCATCGAGGAAGAAATTATTCTTGGTTGTGATGGCTTCTATTCTATCCTCCTTGCCCCATATAACTCTTAAATTTATTTTGGTAACTTTTCTAATGATATATTCATTCAAATGTATGGAAATTCGTCTTACAACAATGGTGGCACTATCCTCCCCCTCAGAGTGAAGGGCCATTGAAAATTCATGGGTTATTTCAAAATCACCCCTTTATCTTTTCAAAGAACCCCATCCATTGGTGGCTTATCAAGATGTCTATGGTAGGAGGATGTTGGTGGATGATTTTAGTGTCTGTGGTCTCCCTTACATTGAAATTGCTTCCTATGATTCCTATTGTTTCTTCCTCAAGCTTCCTCGAAGAAGAATCTGTAAATTGTTGTGTTTTATGTTGCTTAGAGTTTCAAGATAGAGGTGATATGGTTGGTGATCTCCTTCTGGCTAGAGGGAATATAATTTCATGCCAAATTTCAAACAAATTAACTCTGTTTCCACATTGCTTCACTCATATGAATTCTTTGTTGGAAAAAAAAAATCAATATGAAAGGGTACGCTACAGGATATTTGTACAGGAAAAATTTCAACCAAATTATCTCACTTTTTGTTCATGGGAGGTGATGAAAATGAACTACTTACCCTTACTTATTATATTCCTTCATCGATGTGGGGGTTTGGAGAAAAATTATCAGCAGTTCAAATCTTCTTTCACCTCTTGGGACAATCTTGTAGTATTGTCTGCAATATTGTAGCATTGTCTGCAATCCTATAGCAGAATACTCATATAACCATTATTTCTAATCATGTAACACTTTCTTTTCTACCTTGTAGTTTATTTATAGCACCTTAGGGGACCCTTTATCATATATATCTCCACTCTTGATTCCTTATTAGGCCTCTCTTACCATTTTCGGAATGATCGGTACAAATGAGATTAAGGATTCTCCTTTTATCCCTTGTATAGGAGTGGGATCAAGGGGCAGTGTAAGTTGGCACCCACTTGCCACCTACATATTTCCTATTATAGATCGTTGACCTCACTCCTCGTAATTATCACCCTCCTTTTTTTATATTTTTTCCACATTGCATGGATGAGGGAGTTAACTACACTTTAACTATTCGAGGGTGGCCAAGCCTACTAGCCTCCTCTAACCTATAAAATCTCATTATTCATACATTAAAAAAAATTCGAGCTACCATAAATTTAAATGAAGAGGTGAGGAGTGTCATACATGTGCTGACCTGATGGTTTTGAGATGCATCAATGCTTGCATGTTTCTTTAAGATAGTGATTGATATTTTGGTATTTGAAGGTGATATATTCCATGCTAGTTGCTTCATGCTCTCATCCTTATTTTGAGAACAATAATGTTGTAGATTTTTTCTGATAGGTGTCTGACTTAGCAATGTCTATCGATGTAGGTTCTTCAAATGGTGGATCGATCTGCTAATATTAGGGATGAGCGATGACATTGTACCATCTCCTTAGGAGTTGTGTGGCTTCCCCAAGATCACAAAGGTGGGCCTTCAATGCCTCAATATGGCTAAGTTTTCATTCTGGTGTTGCAAATTATCTCCAACTATGGTTCCGTAGGGTTTGTGTGGGCTACTACAGGATTGGATCCTTTCTTGTAGGAATCACATACACCCCTTGAAGATTACAATTATCCTTAGGAAATGCATTCAAAGGCTCTATTAATTCATGGTGACCTCAAGGATAAGGAATAGAAACTTTGGTGGTGGTGAAATTTGTGGAAGAAGGGGTGAAAATGGATTTATTTCATGGACAGGGATCTAAATCCAATCCCCACATGAATTCAGATTTAGTACCTGAATTCATGGGAGGTATATCTAAATCCAAAACTAAATTTTGGATTTTGTACAGGGTTAAAACATACTTAGTTATCCCTCCCATGAATTGAAAGGACTGTGGAGGAAACTTTTAAGACACCATGAATTTGGATTTAGT
Source organism: Pinus albicaulis (assembly GCA_034641835.2). NCBI lineage: Eukaryota > Viridiplantae > Streptophyta > Pinopsida > Pinales > Pinaceae > Pinus > Pinus albicaulis. Next base: position 124,649 of record JAXQQM020077353.1, on the reverse strand, counting down.
ATTGGATTTAGTTTTCTTTCATCGATATTTGCTTGATGTAGGGTTCATATAACCCATATTAGATAGTAAATGGGTGTATCTTCTTGCCTTGATCCCAAAGAAGAATGGAAAGTGGAGGATCTTTGTTGATTATAGAGAGTTGAACAAAGGCACAAAGAAATACCATTTCCCTTTTCCTTTCATTTACCAATTCTTAGATGGTCTTGTAGGGAAGAAGTTCTTCTCTTTCCTGGATGGATTCAGTGGTTACAATCATATCTATATAAGCCCTAAAGTCCAAGATATGACTAGATTTACTTGTCCTTGGGGCACATTTTCTTATAGATTTCTTCCATTTGGCCTATGAAATTCCCTTACAAATTTTCAAAGGGCAGTCCTAAGCATATTTGCTAATATTGTCCATGATTCTATGGAAATCAACATGGATGATTTCACTCCCTATGGGTATTATTTCCAAGAATCCCTCTATAATCTCGGTAAATTTTCAAGGAGATTCATTTAAATGAATCTCTCTTTGAGTCCTGAGAAGTGTGAATTCTTAAGGAAGGAAGGGATTGTCCTTGGCCACTCCATATCTCAAGTACAGATACACGTAGACCCAAGAAATATTTCTATCATAAAAAAGGTGCCTACTCCTAAGAAACATAGAGATGTTAAGATTTTCTTGGTCTTGGCTGCTTACTTACCATAGGAGATTCATCAAGGATTTTAGCAAGGTGGCTTCACCATTTTTTGGATTTTTGGCCAAGGACTCTGAATTACATTTTTTAAGTCTTTATCAATAATTCTTTGAAATCATAAAGGAAAATTTTACCATTTCCCCTATACTTCGAGCTCCCAACTGGGATCTTCCTTTCCATATCCATATTGATCCATTAGATAAAGTTGTTGGGTAAGATTTTAGACAAATGCATGATCATTTTCCCTATGCCATTTATTCTATCAGTAAATATCTGTCTAAGGCTGAATTGAACTACATTGTCACCGAGAAAGAAATTTTAGTTGTTGTCCATTCCTTGAATAAATTAAAGAATTATATTACAGGGTACCAAAATTTTGTTCAAACTGACCATGAAACAATTAAATACTTTCTGAAAAAACCCAATGCGAATGTTATAATTATTAGGTGGTTATTATTGTTGCAACAATTTGATTTAAATCTCATTGATAAGCATGGAAAAGAAAATTTAAATGCATATTTTTTGTCTAGACTCAGTTTTTTTGTAGATAATAAAGAGATAATTGATGATCAACTTCCAGATGAAAAATTCTACCTCAGTACTGTCTCCATGCTTTTCTGACATATCCAACAACCTGGTTGTTGGGATATTTCCTCCTAATTTGTCATCTAGGGAGAATAAAATAATTGTGAGAAAGAGTACCCCTTTCACATGGATTGGTGGAAACCTTTTCAAAATGGGACCAGATCAAATTCTAAGGAGATTTGTCATGGAGGATCAAGTTTTTGACATCCTCTCAGCATGTCATTATGGGCCCTATGGGGGTCATTTTTTTTCTAAGAGGACAACTATCAAGACCTTGCAAGCTGCCTACTATTGGCCTACTCTGCATTAGGATGCTATAAGGTATACCAACATGTGTTACCAATGTTAGAGGATGGGAAAACCTACACCCAAGGTTGAAATGCCTCTACAACCTCAAGTGGCATTAGAAACATTTGACAAGTGGGGCATGGATTTCATTGTGCCAATTGATCCACAATCTAGGAAAAATAAATACATCATAGTATGCACTGATTATTTGACAAAGTGAGCTAAAACAAAGACTTTCAATGAAAAAACATAAGAAAAGGTGGTTGAATTCTTAAGAGAAAACATGTTCTATAAATTTTGGTATCCAAGGGAGATAGTCACTATTCAAGGGGCTTAGTTCACATCGCACTTGATTGAGAACCTCCTAAGGCAACATAACATATATTGGTTATCATCCTCAATCTAATGGGAAAGTAGAGGTTACCAATAGAGCACTAGAACATATCCTCATCAAGATATTGAGAATAAACAGGAAATATTGGGAAGACATATTAATGGAGGCATGTTGGGCCTATAACACCACCTGGAAGAAAACTACCAAGTTTACTCCACAAGGTAAAAAAATTTCTTTCTATTTAATTTGAATATAACTCTCTCAGAATGGCAGCAGAATTGGATTTAGATATCAGAAGGGAACATAAGGAAATATTTCTTCAACTTAATGGCTTAGATGAATTCAGAATTCAAGCCCTCCTCCACACGAGATTCATACAATTGGAGAAGAAGATTTGACATGATAGGCACATCAAGGAGAAATTATTCTAGGAAGGAGATTGGGCTTTGCTATATGAATCCAAGTTCAATGAATTTAAAAGGAAGCTAATTACAAGATGGTTATGCCCATATGTGATCGAGAAATTCCATGACAATTGGGTGCTTTAGATCAGAACCATTGATGAGGAGGGGATCCCTCTGCTTGTTAATGTTATAAGCTAAAAGTATACAGGAAGCCCATGTCTAAGGCATATTACATCAATGCAATCAACATGGAAGTAAATGTGATTGGGAGCCTCATAGATTCCCATCCAAAATCCTTCAAGAGAAAATAAAAAATAGGCCTCGGTGAATACCTCCTTGAGGCATTCAAGGCCAACTCCAGGATTCAAAACCTCTTTGAGGCAGTCCTGGAGAAAAAAGAAAAACAGAAGAAAATAAAAATATCCCTGAGTGTTGGAGCAAGGTCCTCTAAGGCACAAGTTTAAAAGCTCCATTTTTTGTTATATTGTATGTGCGCACTACGTAAAGGGAAGTCAAGGGTCTTTGGGGTAATAAAAGTCCCTTATTTTTGTGTAAATGAACTTAAATGTAAATTTTGGGCCTCAAACCATGGTTTGAGACCGTAGTATCAGCATGCTAGGCGCATATAAGTAGATAGAAGATGTCTAAGCTAAGTAGTGAATGATTGTGGAAGATAGCTTATGATTTTTCTTGCAAATAGTCTGTAAGATTCTCATCGGGTTATGGTTGGGTAAAAGGCTCCTGCTGGTTGTGTGCGCTGAGACCTAGTCCTCGCTATGTGCAAACTCCACTGGCTGTGTGCACGAAAGGGTTTTTGTAAGGGTTTTGTAACGTCTGTTGTAAGATTTATGTACTAAATAATATATATAAAGATAATATAAGGAATTGTTTTAGCAAAATTATTGTGCTATGTATCTTTGCAACCTACTATTATGTTTTGATGAGATCGCACTATCTATTTTCTTACTGATGAATAATATTTGTATGCATGAATATTGACTTATGTTAAGTAAGAGCAAGATCTGGTCTTGATATTTTTCTATGATGAGCAACCCTATTTCTGTAATACTATTTCTAAGTTATTTTATAGCTATTATGCAAGATATATGGACAAATTATACTTAAATGTTGAAACATTATAGTTCTTCTTAAGCCTTTGATGTGTTGTGATTTGGATTGGCTCCAATCTATTTTTTTGTGCCAAATTGATAGAATTTTTTTTTTATTCTATTTATGTTTGCTCAGTCTCTGTGCGTGCATCTGTATAAGCTTTCAGTGAGGTTTTTTCGAGGACCACTCCTCAATTTCTCCCTCAAGGTGAATAAACCTAGTTCTAGCACCTCCTCATGCTCCTTAGGGTGACACTTTGGTCTACACAAGCAGATCACTGCTGAAAGGGCCAGTAGTTGGAGGTTTTTTTAGTTTACTTATAACTCTAAACCTAGGTCAGGACCCCTCATGCCAAAAAATGGTTCCATTGTCGGGACGAGGTTTGTCATTTTGAGGGAAATTTGATGTTGTCACAACCCTCACAAAATGAATTACAATATTGGCTCGATAGAAAGATCCTGGAATTTTCACTGAAAGAGAATAAGAGCAGTAAGCTATTTTCTGAACAGTGGGTCGAAAATATATTTATACAGAAGTGCATGAGATTTTCTTTAGTTCCTTCGCATGTGAGCTTCAAGATTATTTGTCGTGCTTAGCTTAATTCCATCATTGTATAAGAGACGACTCAGTCACTAAGTGTACCTCTAAATTAATCCAAAAAGTGGAAAGATTTGATAATAAGATCACTCACGCGGGAGATTAGTGATCAAACAGCTCTTGGGTAGCTTATTGACTGAATTTTCCATTGACCAGTTTGTGTCCTACTTTGAAGCAGAGAGAATATTCTTCAAAGGCCCTAGAGGTAAGTTCCCGAGGTCATTGAAATTGTCATTGAAGATGTTATTGTGTGAAAAGGGTTGTTTGTGCGAACACATCACTTGAATGCATCCGAAGGGTTTAGCTACGCATAGTGGAAAAATTTACCATGAAGATTTTGAAGAAGTCCCTTATAGACCTTTGAATCTTAGATCTAATAGTGAGCCTGAACCAGAAAATGCTAGCTCAAAACAATCTATTGAAGAAGGCTTTTTACAGCATATACCTTTATTTTTTTTTCCTACCCCATCCACTCCACTTTTATCATCGCACCAGACATGGCCTATCCCACCATGTAGTCCATCTCCTCCTCCTCCCCCAGAAGTAGCAATGGTCACGTCAATGAAGCTACCTAATTTCAAGGGTATCAGGAATGAGGACAACACACACTTCTAGTTTGTGACTGAGGCTCTGTGGCAGGTGGAGTAGGTTCATAATAATGATATCAAGAAATCACAGCTCGCTACGACCTTCCAGGATAGAGCATTGGATTATCACATGAGGTATGTTTAGGATAACCCTAATGTTACCTTGCAACAGATAAATACAACCCTAAAAGAGCAGTTCAAAAAAAAAATATCATATTCACAGCTGGTAATTGGGATGAAGGACATCCATCAAGAGGTTAATGAGGATGTATGGCAAGAAGACCAACAATTTAAGCATGTCATCATGGATGGAGGGTTTTTCATTGATGATGCTCAGTATAAAGAATGGTTCGTTGCTATGTTTCTTCCCTATCTGCGCCAACCATTAGGAAAACAAAAGGTTGCCACATTAGCTGAGGTTATAGAGGTCGCAATGAAACTAGAGGCTACACCAACACCTATTGTGCTTGGGACTCAAAAAATACAAAACTAGCTAGAAGCCATGCACTTGGAAATTCACAACCTATGAAATGATAATGGCAAGGAAGCATGCACGGAGATATGGTGTATCAAATACAAATATTTCAGGCACCATAAGGAACAGTGTCCTATTTTCACTAATTATTTGAATCTTGGAGGTCCCAACACCTTGAGGAGCCTTGTCTGGTGTACAATCTGTTAGGTTGCTAGTTTGGATGGCATTGATTCCTGTCCAAGTATTGGGAAATATCATCCCGACCTGAAACAAATTTTTTGTAGGTTATGTTTTTCATTAGGGCATGACAAGAAACATTGTCACATCTATGAGATGATGATGGATAAATATGAAATATACAGGGCGTAGGCTGAGTCCTTCTCACTAGCATCCCCTTCTAAGCATAGAGGATCTTTGGCAGAGGAAGGGGTCGAGGAGGTGGATCAACTGGTTAGGGAAGGGGACAAGTCATTTGTTATAATTGTGAAGATTCTGGCCATTATGTGCACGATTTCCTAAATCCTATGTGTTAGTCTTGTAGGCATTGTAGGAAACTTGATCATGTCCTTGAATATTTCCCTATCCTAATTGATAAGATGCAGGAAACAAATACATAGACCCCAAGACAAAATCTTCAGATGGTGCATGCTAAACCCCATGTGGAGGATCCAAGTGTGAACATAGTGACAAGGAGTAGCATAGGTACCAATTAAGATAAGAGAGAGAAATCAACTATAGGTGTCTGGATCTGTAAGGTGTGAGAACGTAAAACAAGATTCGATCTTCAGCGCACTAAAGAGACCTTCATTAAGGCTTGGAAAGAATTCACCGAGAGCAGTACATCAACATCAAGTAGACCATTGCAAGGTGCTAAAGGGGATTAAGAGATTAAACCCTTCCTACAGGAATGTATGAAATTACTGCGCAACAATAAGGCAGTGGGAAATATGCAACCATTGAGAGATAACAATGTAGAGAAGGGACCACCGATGTTAGAAGTATGCATCGTTAATAAAATTTACAAAAACTAGAAAATAACGGGTATGGAGATGTGCTTGACTGTGAATATAGGAGCTTATGAGATGGACCAGGTAATTCTTGATCTAGGTTCAGACGTGAATGTTCTACCAAAAAAGACATGGCAACGCATGGGCGAACCCAATCTGGAATGGTCCATGATCCAACTGTGCATGGCCAATCAACAAAGGATCATTCCTCTTGGGCAGCTACCTCAAGTTTTAGTCAGTATTAAGGGATTCAATCTCAAAGTCATCTTTGAGGTGATAGATATGGTGGATGATATGAAACCCTATCCTATGCTTCTAGGATTTGGTTGGGCTATTGACATGGATGGTGTCACAGACTTGAAGAAATGAAGGATGGAATTTGAGAATAATGGAGTTTGAGTTATTATCCCTCTAGACCCCTCTGAAGGACACCGATATACAAATTATGTGCATATTGGGGATGGCATTGATCAAATCTATAAGCTAAGATTTCGCGAAGAGGATTGGATCAACCCAACAATAGATGGAACTCTTAAGTGGGAGAAGGAAAGTTCTTGCTTTTCAAACTTTGATGAGGAAATCTAGAATTGGGAGAACCAATTGCATGAGGTGTTTGCACTATGTTGTAATCATGTGACTAGATATATGTGATGTATAACATCTGAGGTATGTGATTTCCCACATTATATTGATGGCTCAACTGATTTAGACATGTTCCTAAGAGAACTGGAAAGGACTGTGTCGACAACACAGAGATTCCATGATTTATATATTGGCTTGTGTGCTACACCAGTGTGATGGTGGAAAACACTTAAGCATAATATGGGACATTGGGAAAAATACCCGCAGATGGTGCAACTAAGATTCGAACAACCAATCATTAAAGAAGAATACTTATACTGTGGCGAGGAGGATCCGTGCAAACATCTGGAAAAATGGAACTAGCTATGGGGTGTCGAACCTAGGCCTGAATGGGTTCACATGTTTATTCATCCCTGGGAAAGGTTCCAACTGAATGGTACTTGGAAACAGAGCTACGTAGAGGCACTAGAAATTAGATCCATTGTCACTATAAGGGTCAGGTGTCTAAGATTTTAAATTTCGATCCAATGTATTATATGGTAAATGTGGAAGATGATCAACTTGAGTTGATATTTGGACCAGCACTGGATGGTGAGTCTCCAGATAGTGATGTGCCTCCTTTTTATATCAGCCTTAGATTGCATGATTTTGCGTTACATAATGCCTTGTTTGATTCCGGAGCATCTCATAATCTCATGCCGAGAGAAATCATGGAGAAATTGGGATTGGATATCACTAGGAAATATCATGATCTTTACTCTTTCGATTCCAGTAGAGTAAGATGCATTGGGCTTATCAAAGACTTGGTGGTCAGTTTGGATCAGATTCCTACTAAAAATGCTTTGATGCATGTGGTTGTGGCGGATATTCCTCTTAGATTTGGCATGCTTCTTTCCAGATCTTGGGGAGCAAAAATTAAAGGGACATTGCAGCTTGATTTCTCCTATGCTACTATTCCCGTGTTTGGTCAGATGAGAAAATTATATCGGGAACAAAAGATGAAGTACATGATTACTAGCAAGGAGAAACCGGTAAATCATCCAATCAATTATGTACATACAAATTTAGAGTCATTTGTTTTGTATTTAGATAGTTTCAATGATGTAAATAGCCAATTAGTTGAAGTAGAAGACATTCCGGAAATCACCGAGAATTTCAGAGAGGTTTTAAAGAAAGAGAGACAAAAGCTTTAAAGTTCCGTTGAGCAATCAGCCTTCCGACAACAGCAAAAATTTGATGGACAACAAGTAGAAATAACGGATCAAACATAATTTCAGCACTTGGAAGAAGATGAATATCGTTTATGGACCATGGATTTTGATGGTGCAGTAGGAAGTGATGGTGTTGGAATTGGAATTTGGGTACACAGCCCCTTTTCTGCCCTGACCAAGGTACCGAGTAATGTAAGGGTCTGTTATTATAAATTAGCTTTTGATTGTTCAAATAATGAGGCTGAATACGAAGCTTTAATTGCTGGTCTGAAAATTCTTAGAAAGTTGAATGCTAAGAAGATTGCAGTGTATGGAGACTCCGAGTTGGTTATCAAGCAAGTGAAGGGTGAATACCAAGCTAAGCATCCTCGAATGCGGGCCTACTGAAATGCAGTTCCTGATATCTTGAAATTATTTTCAGACTATACTTTGACTTGTGTCCCTCCTATTCAGAATGGTATTGCAGATGCACTTGCAAAGGCAACAAGTAATTTGAAAATTCCGATGAACTCAAGTAACAAATTTGAAATTCATGTGAAGCATCGTCCGACTGTCCCGTACAATCAAAGGTATTAGCAAGTATTTCAAGATGATGAAGAGATTGATGAATTTCTGCAAAATGAAGGCAAATTCAGAGACACTTCAATTGATATGGAGCATGATGATGGTGGGGCTGAAGTGCAAGTAAATCAGATGGAAGTTTTGTAGCTGAAGGATAATGTCATTCATAAAGGTCTAATACCTTTAGAGGAGCTTTTCAATCAAGATTACGTAGCTAGAAAACCAACCTTGAGTCCAACCGAAAAGGGAGTTGAAGATGTGAACATTGGATTAGCTGAGAATCCAAATATGGTGAAATTGTCCAAAGCATTGCCGCCAGAGGTAAAATCAAATTATATAAATTTTTTGTCATCTTATGCTGATGTGTTTGCTTGGGACTATTCATATTTGAAGACATATGATACAAACATAATTCAGCACACCATTCCGATCAAGCCAAATCAAAATCCATTCAGGCAGAAGTTGAGAAGAATAAATCCAAATTTGCTGCCCTCAATTGAGAAGGAAGTGAATCGGTTGTACAAGGATGGTATCATTGTTCCTATAATATTTTCAGATTGGATTTCTAATTTGGTGCTCGTCCGCAAGAAGACAGGTGAGATTCGTTTGTGCATTGATTTTAGGAATCTGAATAAGGTGTCTTTGAAAGATAATTATCCATTGCCCAAAATGGATCACATACTTCAGCGAGTATTTGGAGCATCTCGTATGTCGCAACTCGATGGTTATTCTGCTTATAACCAAATTCTGGTCCATGAGGATGATAGAGACAAAACAGTGTTCACCACTCCTTGGGGAACTTTCCATTATGCTAAAATTCCTTTCGGTTTGAAGAATGCTAGTGCAACCTTTCAGCCCGCAATGGATATGGCATTTTCAAATGAGAAAGATGTTTTTCTAGTTGTGTATCTTGATGATTTGACAATTTTTTCTAATTCTGATGAAGAGCACCTTTACCATTTGAAGATTGTTTTTCAGCGGTGTAGAAAGTATGGTGTGTCGCTCAATTCGAAGAAGATTTTGTTTGCCATGGATGAGGGAAAACTTCTTGGTCATATTATCTCAAAAGATGGCATCCGTATTGATCCAACTCGAGTAGAAGTTATTCAGCAAATTGATCTTCCCTGAAACAAAAAGGAGATCCAATCATTTAATGGTAAGATGAATTTCTTACGCCGCTTTGTGCCTAATCTTGCCGAACATCTAAGAGAGATTACAAACATGCTTAAGAAAGACAGCGTAGTGAAGTGGACTGAGGAGGCTGTAAATTCTTTCAATTTAGTGAAGTTGGCTCTTTCTTCAGCTCCAGTTTTGATTAGCCCAGACTATACTCAGGATTTTATTTTGTTTTCATTTGCTTTGGAGCATATTATGGCAGCAGTATTGATGCAGAAAAGAGATCAACATGAAAATCCAATTGCTTTTTTCAGCCGAACAATAAGAGATTCAGCCTTAAAGTATAACATCATTGAAAATCAAGCTCTTGCTTTAGTGAAAGCGTTAAAATATTTCCGAGTATATGTTCTACATTCTCATATTCTTGCTTATGTTCCTAATGCTGCTGTTAAGGATGTTTTAGTGCAAACAGATCCGGAGGGGAGACGAGGTGAATGGATTGCTGCCTTGTTGGAGTATGATGTGGAGACAAAGCCTACAAAGCTTATTAAAGGACAAGGGCTGGCTAAGCTAATGGCTGAGTCAAATTTACATGCCTTGGACATTAATCTCATTGCTTCTATGTCCGAGGAAAATGAAGAAAGTTCGCTAATTCAGGTATCAGAAATCTTTGTTCATTCTCCTTGGTATTCAGATATTGTATATGTGCTTCAAAATTTGTCACCACCGCTAGGCATGGCTAAAAACAAAGTAGAACTCTGAAATTGAAGGCTGCCAAGTTTTGTATTTTAAACAATGCACTCTATTGGAAAGATCCCGGTGGTGTTTTGCTAAACTGTTTGGTGGAAGAAGAAGCAAAGCAAGTTATGGAAGATTTTCATAAGGGAGATTGCGGAGGTCACCTTTTTTGGAAAACAACGGCCAATAAAATTTTGAGAGCGGGATATTATTGGCCGAAACTCTTTGCTGATGTGTATAAGACTATTAAAGGCTGTCATGAATGTCAGATTTTTGAAGTAAGGAAGAAATTGCAGCCTTTGCCGCTTAAGCCCATTGAGGTTAGTGCTCCTTTTCAGCAGTGGGGTTTGGATTTCATCGGTGAGATCCATCCCGCTTCTTCAGTTCAACACAAGTGGATCCTCACAGCGACAGATTATTTCACGAAATGGATCGAAGAAATTCCCACAAGGCAAGCTACGGATTCGGTAATAATTTCATTCCTTGAGAATAACATTTTGTCTCGTTTTGGTTTCCCGAATAAGTTAATTACTGATAACGTAGCAGCTTTCAAATCAAAAAGGATGGTTGAGTTTTTTTAACAAGTATCACATCACTTTGGGACACTCAATCACTTATCATCCACAAGGCAACGGATTGGCGGAGTCTTCCAATAAATCTTTGGTCAACATTATTAAAAAGCTGTTGGAAATAAACAAGAAAAGTTGGCATAAGAAGTTGGTCAATGCGCTTTGGGCAAACAGAGTGAGTCAGAAGAAATCCATTGGTATGTCACCCTTTGAGTTAGTATATGGAGTTGACACAGTATTTCCTACCTCTCTCGCAGTTCCAGTGGTCAAAATTCTGCAGGAAGCTGGCAGTGAAGATGATCATATGAAAAGGAGAATAAATCAAATGATCCATTTGCAGTAGACTAGAGAAGAATTTTTCCAAAACACGTTCAAGCTGCAGGAGAGAATTAAGAAAATATATGACAGAAAAGCAAATGCGGACAAGTTTCAATTGGAAGAAGTGGTACTGAAATGGGATGCAAGAAACGAGGAAAAGGGTAAGCATGGTAAGTTCGAAAATCTCTGGAAGGGTCCCTTTAAAATTGCTACCTATCGGGGTCAAAATGCTTTTCTTCTGAAAGAGATGAACAGGAAAGATTGTCTAGGAGGGCCGGTCAATGGTCAGTTGCTCAAGCGGTATCATTTCTGAAATGTTTTCTGTTGTTTTACATTCTCATTGTACATACCAGTTTATTTTAGTTTCAATGCAAGTGTGTGTTATGATCTTTTCTTCAGTTTGGGGCCCGAGGTGAAGGCTATAACTCTGGAGATTGATTTCAGCTCAGGTTTGAGTTTGTCAAGTCAGGTCTTTCAGTCATTTTGGTTTCAAAATTGAGTCGATTTAAGTCAAGTTTCAGTCAATAAATTGAGTCAAGAATCTTGTGTTGATTTTTTGAAGTTATTGACTCCATAGCCCAATGGACGAAGGCACTGCCTAGTCTCCCAGAAATTTGTAGTTATTAGCACCTCCAAGGAGCTACCATCCCCATTGGAGCCAATGTTAGAGTCGGTATCTTCATCCCTCCGTCAAAGATCAAATTTCTCTTGTTGCATTTCATTTTAGGTGTCCCATTCGGTTCATTCAGCTGCATTCCATTAGGAGCATGGATCATCTGACGGTAGGGTCTTGTCACTTATATCCCTCATGTCATGTACCTGTTGGTCTAGTCCTGTTCATCAAAATCATTTACAGTCATGTTTGGCCTCCTGGTTGGCAAAGAGTCATTTTAGGGTTTTTAGTCTCATTAGGTCTAGGGTTTCGTTAATTTGGTCTTCAGAGTGTCTAATAATGTCAACAGGCACAGGAGGAAGCTTCAAATAAGGTTTCACTGCAAAAATTTCATCATCATAATGCTTGATAATGATTTTTCTTCAAAACTCTGTTTTGAAGAAAAATTGTCTATTTTATCCTTATGTAATAAATGCAATGCAATTTTTAAACTCTTCAGTTGTAATAATGCTCCATTTGCAGGCCTGGTCGCCTTTGCCAAAACTTCATGCCATCCATCCCTGCAAATCAGACAAGAAGCTCATTATTCAGTCAAAAGCACAAAAGCAAGCAAAACAGAGTTCTTTTGAAAAAGTGCCAAAGTTTTCAAACATTATAAAGTGGGTTTTTTCAAATCAAAAATCAAAAGTCTTTGGTACAAATATGATTTTTGTGTTTCAATAATTCATTTGCATGCCAAAGATAGCATTGAGCCATGAAAATTGTGGAGAAGTGAAGAAGCAAGCGTTGGGAGGTCGGACTGTGTGCGAATTACCGGCACGGCGCACTGGGCGCTGGTCGCGGCGCATAGGGCCGCTCCATTGTGTGTTAAATTGTTCCGGCGTGTCGCATTAGGAGGGCGCGACGCACTGGGCAGTGGTCGCGGCGCATTGAGCCGAAACACATTTTTTTGTCATTGCTTCCAAAAACTCCAAATCGACTCGGTCTATTTTGCCCAAGTAAGTTCATGTGAACTTGTAATTGCCATTTACAAATGTTTGATGTTGATTTTGAGAGTTTGAATGCCAAAACTCAAACCCTATCATCTTGTTGAGAATTGCTCCCTTAGGGTTTTGAAGTTGGTGTTTTAAAAATAATTTTGTGCCAAATACTCCATTCCCCACCTTGTTTTTCCTCCCCCTCACTGTTATCTCATCACTACAGTCCATTCCACTCTCTCCCTACATCCCTAAAGCCACTCATATCCATCTCATTCCCATTATTCCTATCCCATTTGCAAAATTTCCCCAAATCCCAAGTTTATCCCAAAAAAAAATCAAGTGGCTGTCCTTTGTCCGTAAATTTGTCAAATCACAAATTTTCAAAAGGCAAATTCCACTTGACAAAACTTCATTGTTCCTACTCCCCTATTTCTCTACAGTCCCTCCCATTTGACACATATTTGGCACTAAAACAAAAACATCAAAAATCTCATTTTCATCCCTCCAATTCAATATAGACCTTGCATCAACCTTGAACACCATGGAGACATACACTGATATATCATATGACCGAGACAGTGATTCCACCACTGAGTTACATGCACCTAGAAGGCCTCATAAAGGTGGCAGACATGTGAGAGAGGAGCCCACCTCATTGGCTGAATTGCAGGCTTGCCCACTTGCCATGGCATGTTTTCGAGAGCAGTCATGCTATCAGTTTTGTGAAATGATTGCTAGGATCCATTATCATCAGGAGTTGGCTCGTTTGTTTGTATTGCATTTACATGATGGTCAGGTAACTCTTGCTGGTGTAAATTTCACTTTGACACCAGAAACCATCTCTCAAGCAACTGGAATACCGAATGTGGGTGAACAGTGGAACAAAAGACAACAGGTGGACAGAGTGCATTATGAACCATACGTCAGGCCTAGCTATGTGAGATAGCTCAGCAGGGTGTTCCCATTCTGGTTCCTAAAGGAATCCTATGCACCTTTGATGAAACTTATTATCAGATACTTCAGTTGTGAGGGCCGGTTTTCACGCCTCTATGCCTACCCATTACCTAAGGATTTTGACAAGTTTTGGGTTTCCTAAAGGGTCAAAAACACCCTAAAAATGACCTTTCAAGCATTTTTGAATCATAGGAAGCAAGAAAGTTGAAAGATTTGATTTTTGAGGCAAATGGAAACCTAAATTAGAAAGTCCACTTGGGTTGGAAAGTAGACAGACAAATCTTTCCAACGAGCTATCTTACGCTCAATTTGGACACCGGGAAGGCTCTCAAAATCAGTCTCAAAGTGGCACGACGCATAGAGATTTCAGGTGCGGCGCATTGGGAATTTGGGCTCAGTTTTCACCCAGCAACTTAGATTTTCGCCTAGTTTTGGCCAGTTTGACTTTCTTATCTCCAAATGTGAAACTCTTGATGTAACTTGATTTAATTTCATGGCTTTGATGTAATTTTGGCACATTTTTACTCATGTAAATAGATTCATTCACCAAAAAGTGAATTGTAACTGAATGAATCAGTTTCCTATCTTATAGAGGCACGCTGTTCCACTGCCTATTTTCCAGTTCTCAGTTTAGATCTTGTTGAAACAACTTCTAAACTTGTGAGCTCGACCCCTAGAGGCTGGGGATGAGTGGTTGCTTGTCTATATCATGTGGTTTTTTCAGTGATTAGCATAGGTTGGACACTTGGGATTGCTTGGCACTTCATTGTACATTTCATCTCTGCATTTTGGCAAAGGAATAGACTAGGGTTTGCAGCACTCTTTGGGATCCATGTGGGTCTATGTTTTGATGGTGTATTTCTCTCTGTGATTGTAAGTTTACGGAAGTTTTATGTGTACCATTTCCCTTCTCCTTTCTTCTTAATTTAAACAAACAAGTATTAAAGGTGGAATTCATTAGATTTGCAGTGCTCTGCCTTAAATTTTGTTTAATTTTCTATGTTTTCAACTGTCTGAAGAGGATTATTGAAACCCCTTGCCCTCTTCAACTCCTCACCAGTCTGAGCTATCCATTTCATTCAATTCGAAGCATCAAAACAATTGCCTTCCTTGCCCCATTCAGCTTTCTGCAAGACTGATCATTTCTCGGACCCAAAATCTGCCTTTCCCTTTGATTCCAACAAAAACCCCCAAAATCAAATCAAACCCTTTCACCTATATACCTAGCCTAAAATTAACTTTTATTTCAATTCATCTCAAGCCTCATTGATTATTTTTGTTGAGATTGACCTGGAGAGAGCCCTCTCCTGATCTGGTAGGGCTAGCTACTAGATTAAGCGTGCTTTGATGTTACCCTAGACTCTGCCTTTTTCAACCTGAGGTAGATTTAGGCTATAACATAGTGGCGACGCCACTGGGGAATCAAAATGGTTTGCTTGTTAGTGTTATTTGTTTTATAAGCTACAGACGGAGCCTGAAGTTATGCCAGGTAGCCTTCGAAACGCTCTTGCTTTGCATTAGCGAAAGTAGATAAACGCTGCTTTAGTCAATCTCCGGTCTAGTTTGTAAATGTGACACTTGACTTGTAAATTTCCCCAGTACATCAGATCATTCTAGACTTTTGGATGATGAGTTTATAATTTGATAGGATGAACAAGTTGGTTTTGTCCCTTTGATTTTTGAAAATAATTCAACACACTGGCTTCCAGAAGACGTACCAGAGCAAATCCGAATCCCGATCCACCTCCAGTGTATGAAAATCCCAATATTATTTCGAGAATCCTTCATCGAGAAAGTCCTGTGATTCCTCTGTTTAAATCTCATTCATGCCCCGCTGTCTTTGAGTACCTTGAATATCTTGAGTTTGACGAACAATTTGAGTTGTTGTTTTTTGAGACTAAGTCTGAAAGTGCTATTGGTTCTACTGTCATAAATCCAGAGTTTATCAAGTACCTTGAAATTGAATAGGCTAATAGATCCATTGACAGTTACATTTTTAATATTCAAAATTCCATTGTGGCAACAAATATTCCTGAGTTCATAGAGACTGCATCTGAAACTCTTGGGCCATCGACAATTACATCTGGTTCACAAGTTCATACCGAGTCTCCTTTCATTCCTACCATTCCCGTGAAACCATCTATTTCTGATCGACAATCTGCAGTAGTCTCGCCTCCATCTACTCCTCATACACCTCATACATCAACTGCTCTGACTCCTCCTATATCTCCAAGACCGGTTGTAAATCCACCCAGAGCAATGGCTGCCCGATTTGCACCTCTCGTGTTGCCTCAAAACTTAGATGACATGCCCGCAGATTATCAAAGAAAAATTCCATTGTTTGATGGCACTCCTCAAAGTGTCACTGCTCAGAAACATGTGGACAGAATGGTAGATTTCTTTGACCTTCATGAGGTTGATGCGGAAAATGTGACAATGAGATTGTTTGTTCAAACCTTTGGAGGAGAAGTCAGAAAGTGGTTCAGAGCTTTGCCGCCTAGAAGTATTGCTACATTGGCTAATCTTCAGAGACAATTCTTGGATCGATGGGAAGTTCAGAAAGATCCTCTTTCAATCCTTTCTGAATATGACAATATCAAGCGAAATTTTGGTGAGTCAGTTCAAGACTATTGTATTAGATTTAATTATGTTTATAATGCAATTCCTGATGATATAAAGCCACCTAGGGGATCTGATTTGATTAAATTTCCGGATGGATTCGATCCTGACATGGCTTATCAATTGAGAGAAAGAAGTCCGGCTACATTAGAAGATATGCAGAAAAATGCAGTTAGTGTTGAATCTAATTTGAATGCCAGGAGAGCTAGAATGAGAGCTGAAAAGAAAGTAGCAATAAAGGAAGAGGTTTCCACGTCAGATCAAATGCTTCGGAAGATGGAAAAGATGTTTGAAATATTAAAACTTGATAAGCCTGAACCGCAGATCATAAATCCTAACTTTCGTGGCCAGCAGCAATCGCAATTCAGAATCAAGCAAAGAGAGCAGCGAGCACAAGAACCGACAGCACAACAGCAAGTGAAGACACCGTTACAGCAGAATTTTGTTGGTCCGGAATCAGATGATGAAGAGAATGTAATAGGAGAAGAGAATCATTTCTCTACACCTGATGATATGCCAATTTACATCACTGAAGAAGAGGAGTATGCAGAAAATTCAGCTGTACAAAAAGACGAGGATTTCATCTTGGCAAATGACACAGCTCTTGAAGAAGAGTCTGATGAGTATCAGAGGGGATACATGAATGCCTTGACAGCCCAGCAGCGACAATATTCACACAGAAACAGAGATGTCCCTATTAATCCAATTCAAAAGAGAAAGGAAGTTTCAGCACCAAAGAATGATTCACCCGTGGCGCAGAAGAAGGGAAAAGAGATAGTTGATCCCACTACTAGCAAATCCCCATCAACAAATGAAAGATCCAATCAGCCAATTGTATCAAAGGAGAAAACTGAAAAGAAGGATGTTCCAGCTAAAGAGGTAGAGAAAATTTCAGTTTTTAATTTAGAAAATGAAATTGCTAAGTTGAAAGTATCCATTCCTTTGACTGAGTTTATGAAGAATAGCAGCTATAAGGGTCAGGTGTCTAAAATTTTGAATTTAGATCCATTGTCTGATATGGTGAATGTGGAAGATGATCAACCTGAGTTGATTTTTGGTCCAGCATTGGATGGTGAGTCTCCAGATAGTGATGTGCCTCCTTTTTATATCAGCCTTAGATTGCATGATTTTGTGTTACATAATGCTATGTTTGATTCCGGAGCCTCTCATAATCTCATGCCGAGGGAAATCATGGAGAAATTGGGATTGGATATCACTAGAAAGTATCATGATATTTACTCTTTTGATTCCAGTAGAGTAAGATGCATTGGGCTTATTAAAGATTTGGTGGTCAGCTTGGATCAGATTCCTACTAAAAATGTTTTGATGGATGTGGTTGTGGCGGATATTCCTCCTAGATTTGGCATGCTTCTTTCCAGATCTTGGGGAGCGAAACTTAAAGGGACATTGCAGCTTGATTTCTCCTATGCTACTATTCCCGTGTTTGGTCAGACGAGGAAATTATATCGGGAGCAAAAGATGAAGTATATGATCACTAGCAAGGAGAAACTGGTAAATCATCCAATCAATTATGTACATACTGATTTAGAATCGTTTGTTTTATATTCATATATTTTCAATGATGTAAATAGCCAATTAGTTGAAGTAGAAGACATTTTGGAAATCACTGAGAATTTCAGAGAAGTCTTGAAGAAAGAGATACAAAAACATGAAAATACCGTTGAGCAATCAACCTTCCGAAAACAGCAAAAATTTGATGGGCAGCAAGTAGAAATAATAGAGCAAACAGAATTTCAGCATTTGGAAGAGGATGAAGATGGTTTGTGGACCATGGATTTTGATGGTGCAGTAGGAAATGACGGTGCTGGAATTGGCATTTGGGTACGTAGCCCTTTTTCCGCCCAAAACAAAGTGCCGAGTAATGTAAGGGTCTGTTCTTATAAATTGGCTTTTGATTGTTCAAATAATGAGGCTGAATACGAAGCTTTAATTGCTGGTCTGAAAATTCTTAGAAAGTTGAATGCTAAGAGGATTGAAGTGTATGGCAACTCCGAGTTAGTAATCAAGCAAGTGAAAGGTGAATACCAAGCTAAGCATCCTCGAATGCGGGCTTACCGAAATGCAGTTCTTGATATCTTGAAATTGTTTTCAGACTATACTTTGACTTGTGTCCCTCGTATTCAGAATGGTATTGCAGATGCACTTGCAAAGGCAGCAAGTAATTTGAAAATTCCGATGAACTCAAGTAAAAAATTTGAAATTCATGTTAAGCATCGTCCGATTGTCCCGGAAAATCAAAGGTATTGGCAAGTGTTTCAAGATGATGAAGAAATTGATGAATTTCTGCAAAATGAAGGCAAATTCAAAGACACTTCTATTGATGTGTAGCATGATGATGGTGAGGCTGATGTGCAAATAAATCAGATGGAAGTATTGCAGCTGAAGGATAATGTCATTCCTAAAGGTCTAATACCTTTAGAGGAGATTTTTGATCAAGATGACGTGGCTCGAAAACCAACCTTGCGGCCAACCGAAAAGGGAGTTGAAGATGTGAACATTGGATCAGCTGAGAATCCAAAGATGGTGAAATTGTCCAAAGCATTGCCACCAGAGGTAAAATCAAAGTATATCAGTTTGTTGTCATCTTTTGCTGACGTATTTTCTTGGGACTATTCAGATTTGAAGACATATGATACAAACATAATTCAGCACACCATTCCGATCAAGCCAAATCAAAAGCCCTTCAGGCAGAAGTTGAGAAGAATAAATCCAAAGTTGCTGCCCTCAATTGAGAAGGATGTGAATTGATTGTATAAGGCTGGCATCATTGTTCCTATAAGGTTTTCAGATTGGATTTCTAATTTGGTTCCTGTACGCAAGAAGACAGGTGAGATTCGTTTGTGCATCGATTTTAGGAATCTGAATAAGGTTTCTTTGAAAGATAACTATCCATTGCCCAAAATGGATCACATACTTCAACGAGTAGTTGGAGCATCTCGTATGTCGCTACTCGATGGTTATTCCAATTATAACCAAATTCTGGTCCATGAGGATGATAGAGACAAACAACGTTCACCACTCCATGGGGAACTTTCCATTATGCTAAAATGCCTTTCGGTTTGAAGAATGCTAGTGCAACCTTTCAGCGAGCAATAGATATGGCATTTGAAAATGAGAAGGATGTTTTTCTCGTTGTGTATCTTGATGATTTGACAGTCTTTTCAAATTCTGATGAAGAGCACCTTTACCATTTGAAGATTGTTTTTCAGCGGTGTAGAAAGTATGGTGTGTCGCTTAATCCGAAGAAGATTTTGTTTGCCATGGATGAGGGCAAGCTTCTTGGTCATATTATCTCAAAAGATGGCATCCGTATTGATCTGGCTCGAGTAGAAGCTATTCAGCAAATTGATCTTCCCCGAAACAAAAAGGAGATCCAATCATTTAATGGTAAGATGAATTTCTTACGTCGTTTTGTCCCTAATCTTGTAGAACATCTAAGGGAAATTACAAACATGCTTAAGAAAGATAGCGTAGTGAAGTGGATTAAGGAGGCTGTAAAGTCTTTCAATTTAGTGAAGTTGGCTCTTTCTTCAGCTCCAGTTTTGATCAGCCCGGACTATACTCAGGATTTTATATTGTTTTCATTTGCTTCGGAGCATACTATGGCAGCAGTATTGATGCAGAAAAGAGATCAGCATGAAAAACCAATTGATTTTTTCATCCGAACCATAAGAGATGCAGCCTTAAAGTATAACATCATTGAAAAGCAAGCTCTTGCTCTAGTGAAAGTGTTGAAATATTTTCGGGTATATATTCTGCATTCTCATATTCTTGCTTATGTTCCTAATGTTGTTGTTAAGGATGTTTTAGTGCAAACAGATCTGGAGGGGAGACGAGGCAAATGTATTGCTGCCTTGTTGGAGTATGATGTGGAAATAAAGCCTACAAATCTTATCAAAGGACAAGGGCTGGCTAAGCTAATGGCTGAGTCAAATTTACATGCCTTGGACATTAATCTCATTGCTGCTATGTCCGAGGAAAACGAAGAAAGTTCGCTAATTCAGGTATCAGAAATCTTTATTCATTCTCCTTGGTATTCAGATATTGTATATGTGCTTCAAAATTTGTTACCACCGCCAGGAATGGCTAAAAACAAAAGTAGAACTCTGAAATTGAAGGCTGCCAAGTTTTGTATTTTGAACATTGGAAAGATCCCGGTGGTGTTTTGCTAAACTGTTTGGTGGAAGAAGAAGCGAAGCAGGTTATGGAGGATTTTCATAAAGGAGATTGCGGAGGTCACCTTTTTTGGAAAACAACGGCCAACAAAATTTTGAGAGCGGGATATTATTGGCCGACTATTTTTGCTGATGTGTATAAGATTGTCAAAATCTGTCATGAATGTCAGATTTTTGAAGGAAGGAAGAAATTGCAGCCTTTGCCGCTTAAGACCATTGAGGTTAGTGCTCCTTTTCAGCAATGGGGTTTGGATTTTATTGGCGAGATCCATCCCGCTTCTTTAGCTCAGCACAAATGGATCCTCATAGCAACTGATTATTTCATGAAATTGATTGAAGCAATTCCCACCAGGCAAGCCACAGATTCGGTAATAATTTCATTCCTTGAGAATAATATTTTGTCTCGTTTTGGTTGCCCGAATAAGTTAATTATTGATAATGCAGCAGCTTTCAAATCAAAAAGGATGGTTGAGTTTTGTAACAAGTATCACATCACTTTGGGACACTCAACCACTTATCATCCACAAGGCAACGGACTGGCTGAGTCTTCGAACAAATCTTTAGTCAACATTATTAAAAAGCTACTGGAAATAAACAAGAAAAGTTGGCATAAGAAGTTATTCAATGCACTTTGGGCAGACTGAGTGAGTCAGAAGAAATCCATTGGTATGTCCCCCTTTGAGTTAGTATATGGAGTTGACACGGTATTTCCTACCTCTCTCGCAGTTCCAGTGGTCAAACTTCTGCAGGAAGCTGGCAGTGAAGATGATCATATGCAAAGGAGAATAAATCAAATGATCCATTTGCAGCAGACTAGAAAGAAGTTTTCCAAAACATGTTCAAGCTGCAAGAGATAATTAAGAAAATATATGACAAAAAAGCAAAAGCAGACAAATTTCAATTGGAAGAGGTGGTGCTGAAATGGGATGCAAGAAACGAGGAAAAAGGTAAGCATGATAAGTTCGAAAATATCTGGAAAGGACCCTTCAAAATTGCTGCATATAGGGGTCAGAATGCTTTTCTTCTGAAAGAGATGAACGGGGAAGATTTTCCAGGAGGGCCGGTCAATGGTCGACTGCTCAAGCGATATCATTTCTGAAATGTTTTCTGTTGTTTTACATTCTCACTGTACATACCATTTTATTTCAGTTTCATTGCAAGTATGTGCTGTGATATTTTATTCAGTTTGGGGCCCAAGGTGAAGGCTATAACTCTGAAGATTGATTTCAGCTTTGGTTTCCGTTTGTGGAGTCATGTCCTTCAGTCATTTTGGTTTCAAAATTGAGTCGGTTTGAGTCAATTTTCAGTCAATAAAATGAGTCAAGATTTTTGTGTTGATTTGTCAAAGTTATGGACTCCATAGCCCAATGGACGAAGGCAATTCCTACTCTCCCAGAAATCTGTAGTTTTTGGCACCTCCAAGGAGCTACCATCCTCATTGGAGCCAATGTTAGAGTCGGTATCTTCATCCCTCCGTCAGAGATCAAATCTCTCTTGTTGCATTTCATTTTAGGTGTCTCATTCAGTTCAATTAGCTACATTCCATTAGGAGCATGGATCATCTAACGAAAGGGTCTTGTCACTCATATCCCTCATGTCTTGTACCTGCTGGCCTAGTTTTGTTTATCAAAATCATTTACAGTCATGTTTGGTCTCCTGGTTGGCAAAGAGTCATTTTAGGGATTTTAGTCTCATCGAGTCTAGGGTTTTATCAATCTGGTCTCAAAATGTCTAATAATGGCTAGCAAGCACATGAGGAAGCTTCAAATAAGGTTCACTGCAAAAATTTCATCATCATAATGCTTGATAATGATTTTTCTTCAAAACTCTATTTTGAAGAAAATTGTCTATTTTATCCTTTTGTAACAAATGCAATGTAATTTTTAAATTCTTCAATTGTAATAATTCTCCATTCGCATCCCTAGTCGCCTTTGTCAAAACTTCATGCCATCCATCCCTGCAAAACAAACAAGAAACTCATCATTCAGTTCAAAGAACAAAAGCAAGCAAAACAAAGTTCTTTTGAAAAAGTGCCAAAGTTTTCAAACATTATAAAGTGGGTTTTTTCAAATAAAAAATCAAAATGATTTGGTACAAATATAATTTTTGTGTTTCAACAATTCATTTGCATGCCAAAGATAACAT
Organism: Pinus albicaulis; assembly: GCA_034641835.2. Lineage (NCBI taxonomy): Eukaryota > Viridiplantae > Streptophyta > Pinopsida > Pinales > Pinaceae > Pinus > Pinus albicaulis. The sequence goes on along the minus strand of JAXQQM020077353.1, from coordinate 101,980 downwards.
TGAGCCAAGGAAATTGTGGAGAAGTGAAGAAGCAAGCGTTGGGAGGTCGGACTGTGTGCAAATAATCGGGCGCGACGCACTGGGTAGTGGTCGCGGCACATAAGCTAAGCGCGGCACACAGGGCCGCTCCATTATGTGTTAAATTGTGCCGGCGTGGCGCATCAGGAGGGTGCGACGCATTGGGCAGTGGTCACGGCGCATTGGACCGAAACACAAATTTTTTCCATTGCTTCCAAAAACTCCAAATCGACTCTGTCTATTTTTCCCAAGTAAGTTCATGTGAACTTGTAATTTCCATTTACAAATGTTTGATGTTGATTTTGAGAGTTTGAATGCCAAAACTCAAACCCTATCATCTTGTTGAGAATTTCTCCCTTAGGGTTTTGAAGTTGGTGTTTTAAAAATAATTTTGTGCTAAATACTCCATTCCCCACTTTGTTTTTCCTCCCCCTCACTGTTATCTCATCACTACACTCCATTCCCCTATCTCCCTACATCCCTAAAGCCACTCATATCCATCTCATTCCCATTATCCCTATCCCATTTGCAAAATTTCCCCAAATCCCAAGTTTATCCAAAAAAAAAATCAAGTGGCTGTCCCTTGTCCCTAAATTTGTCAAATCACAAGTTTTCAAAAGGCAAATTCCACTTGGTTAAAGTCCATTGTTCCCCCTTGCCCTATTTCCCCCACCGAGTCCCTCCCACACTACCATACATTTGGCACTAAAACAAAAGTACCCAAATTCTCATTTTCATCTCATACAAGCCAACATACACCTTTCATAGACCTTAGACATCATGGAGATAGACACTGATACATCATATGACCGAGACAGTGATTCCACCATTGAGTTACATGCACCTAGAAGGCCTCATAAAGGTGGCAGACATGTGAGAGAGGAGCCCACCTCATTGACTGAACTGCAGGCTTGCCCACTTGCCATGGCATGTTTCCAGCAACAGTCATGCTATTAGTTTTGTGAAATGATTGCTAGGATCCGTTATCATTAGGAGTTGGCTCGTTTGTTTGTATTGCATTTACATGACGGTCATGTCACCCTTGCTGGTGTAACTTTCACTTTGACCCCATAAACTATCTCTCAAGCAACCGGAATACCGAATGTGGGTGAACAGTGGAACAAAAGACAGCAGGTGGACAGAGTGCATTATGAACCATATATCAGGCCTAGCTTTGTGAGACAACTCAGCAGAGTGTTCCCATTCCAGTTCCTAAAGGAGTCCTATACGCCTCTGATGAAACTCATTATCAGATACTTCAGTTGTGAGGGCCAGTTTTCACGCCTCTATGCCTATCATATCAGGTTATTGATGCATTTCACTAGAGTGAGGATGATGAACATCCCTTATTTCATGTGCCGGAACATTGAGAGAATGACCACTCTTGTGCAAAGGAAAACTCTCGAGCAGCAGTACAACAGTATTTATCACTATGCACTCATCAAGATCGTGGTTGTACATCAGCTTGGCTTACAGGGTATTCCATGGGAAGATTTCATTTCCCATGATTTCTTCACAGCTCCTCAGGTTCCTCCGGAGGTTGTTCATGATGCAAGCGAACCTTCACATCAGTATGGAGGTCAGGAGGCAGAGACTACTAGTGTGCCGACATATGTCACTTATCAGAGAGGCACTAGAGGATTATTTGCAATAGCCCGACGAGTATTATCTCCACCCGGGGTGGAAGGGGTCTCGTTGTCATCATCAGAAACACAGGTACAGTTACAGGACAGAGGTAAGAGGCCTATGCAGGATGAGGGCCCTTCAGGAGGCCAAGACATAGGTTTCATACTGATTGATGAGGATTTGAGCTCTCCAAGCTCAAAGTTGAGAGAGACCATTCAGGAGCAGAAGGCGGAGATAGACACATTGACCGTGGAGTATCAAAGAGCCCAATGGATCATAAACTACCTAGAGCAGCAAAAAAAACATTTGGAAGATCAGCAAACAATCATGGAGTTGCAAAACATCCGTGAGAACCGGCAAGCTTCCCAAAGAAGCCAAACCGAGATGACATCCATTGAGCGGGAGATTGAGGCTGATAGAGAGACTTGGATTGAGAGGGTCAATATTCATCTTGAGAAGATGTTGGAGAAGGCCAACAAGGAAAATAACATGCTCAGGCACATGAAGAATCATTATTGGGTGCGAAATCATGTTTGCAAGGCACGAATCAAGATCCTGAAGGCAAAGTTAAAGAGGGCACTAAAGCGTCGCAAAAGGCATGATAGACTCCAAATTTTGGCCGAAGCTTCTTTGGCTCAGCATAGTGCTTGATGGTGGACATTCAGCCCAAATTTCAAGAAATTTGGGAAACTTTTTTCAATTTTGATTTTTTTGGCCTTAACACAGATTTTCCTGCTCGACGCGTAGCGCCACTTGGTGCGTGCTTATAATTGGTATCTCCTCTTGAGGAAAAATTTACATTTCTGGATTTTTCATCAAAAATTATGAATGCCTACCCATTACCTAAAGATTTTGACAAGTTTTGGGTTGCCTGAAGGGTCAAAAACACCCTAAAAATGGTCTTTCTGCCACTTTTTGGACACATAGGAAGCAGTGTTGGGAGATTTGATTTTTGGAGGGTCAAATGGAAACCCAATTCAGAAATTCCACTTGGGTTTGAAAGTAGACAGGTAGAGCTTTCCAACGAGCTATCCTGCGCTCAATTTGGACTTCGGGAAGGCGCTCAAAATCAGCCTCAAAGTGGCGCTATGCATAGAGATTCCAGGTGCGGCGCATTGGGAAATTTGGTCTAGTTTTCACTCAGCAGTTCAGATTTTCGCCTAGTTTTGGCCAGTTTGACTTTTTATCTCCAAATGTGAAACTCTTGATGTAACTTGATGTAATTTCATAACTTTGATGTAATTTTGGCACATTTTTACTCATCCAAGTAGATTCATTCACCAAAAAGTGAAATGTAACTGAATGAATCAGTTTCCTATCTTATAGAGGCAAGCTGTTTCATTGCCTATTTTCCAGTTCTTAGTTTAGATCTTGTTGAAACGGCTCCTAAACTAGTGATATTGACCCCTATAGGCATGGGAATGAGTTAGGCTTGTCTATATCTTGTATTTTCTCAGTCATTTTTAGAGGTTGGACACTTGGGATTGCTTTGAGCTTCATTGTACATTTCAACTCTGCATTTTGGCAAAGGAATAGACCAGGGTTTTCAACACTCTTTGGGATCCATGTGGCTCTATGTTTTGATGGTGTGTTTCTGTCAGTGATTGTATGTTTACTGATGTTTCATGTGTATCATCTTCCTTTTCATTTCTTCTTAATTTAAACAAATAAGTGATAAAGGTGGAATCCATTAGCTTTGCAGTGCTCTACCTTGAAATTTTGTTTAATTTTCCATGTTTTCAACTATCTGAAGAGGATTATTGAATGCCTCTTGCCCTCTTCAACTCCTCCCCGGTCTGAGCTATCCATTTCATTCAAATTTGAAGCATCTAAAAAATTTCCTTTCTTGCCCCATTCAGCCCTCTGCAAAACTGATCATTTCCCGGACCCAAAATCTTCCTTTCCCTTTGATTCCAAAAAAACCCCCAAAATCAAATCAAACTCTTTCACATATATACCTAGCCTAAAATCAACCTTTATTTTAAGTCATCTCAAGCCTCACTGATTATTTTTGCTGAGATTGACCTGGAGAGAGCCCTCTCCTGATCTGGTAGGGCTAGCTACCAGATTAAGCGTGGTTTGATGTTACCCTAGACTCTGCCTTCCTTCAGCCTGAGGTAGATTTAGGAAATAACACATTGTTTACAGAGGTTAGAATTTACTTGGACAACTAAATTTGTGCTTGAATTTAATGGGAAAATTTCAAGAAATTTAATTTTGAGAGTGTTTGAATTATTTTTTAATGGTAAAAATAGATTTAACACCATCACAAACTCTTGGGCATCCAAAATCCTATAACTTAACACCTGTAATCTAAATTTCCAAAAAAATTTGCCTGATTTTCTCAAAATCTCACCCAAATTTTTTATTGTTTTCCTACTGAAATTATGGCCTCTTAGATTGGAAAACATTTTCACAATGTAGAATACATAGACTAACTTTTTATATATATTATATAGTTAGTAAATTCAAGTTATTGTAATTAATTATTTATATATCTATTTTTAAAGAAAATTAGTAGATTTAAGTTCAGTTTATTGCAGTAAACTCCTAGATTTATTGCAGTGAATTGTATATATGTTCGTTGAATATAAATTTAAGATTAAAAAATGATAATTACAAGTCTAACTTATAGACCAAATAATCTTTTTTAGGGCATTTTTGTGGTTAATTTTAACCAAAATTCAATGGATATTTTTAAAAATTTGAGTTTAATTTGTTTAATATTTAGATTCGAATGTCCCAAGAGTTTCCTAAGGTGTTGAATCCATTTATGCATTCAATAATTTATTTTAAATAACAAAAAAAATCACATTATAGCTTGAAATTGTATCCCTGAATTATGGTGAAAAATGTTATTTCGTTTATAAATTAGACTATGCTTATGCCTAAATACTATATACTAAAACTCATTTAGTTATAGATGAAATTGGAATAGTATATATCTTATACAATTGGTTCATGCCATCAATCCCCCATAAAGTTTGACCCAACAAACTAGTATATACATTATAGATATATTTATTTTAAATATAATGCAATCTTTGCCTATAGTTTATAGACATGTTTCTTTGAATTATGATGCAATATTTACCATTTAAAGTTTATAATTTTTAGGACAAAAATTCACCAAAAAATAGACTCTTGGAAACCTTTTATATTTTGTGGAAAATTTATGAATGAAATTATGGCCGTAGTCTAAAAAACCCAGAAATTTCGGCAAGAATCTAAAAATTTTCGAAAATGTGGATTACAACTGTTAAATTTCAGGATTTTGGGTGCCCCATGGGTTTTTGATGGTTCTGAATCCATTTCCACCATCAAAAAAATTATTCAAACACTCCAACTACTTGATTTTTTGAAAAAAAATACCGGATTCCGGAAAAAACCTGTCGCCCGGACTATTTTGTTGTGTAGATAGACAACACCTGAAACTATGTAGAGGATTTTTAATCTGCTCGACGTTTCAGGTGGGCACTGCCACATTTCATGTGGACACTCCACCCATCATCAGAAATCATAATGATGGTAAATGAGTGTTAATGATCATTTTAGCCATTAGGGATAAAATAATAAATTAATCAATGTAATCATTAAAAGAGAAAGTCAAGTCAAAAGGTAAATTGAGAACAAATAAACCACTAAAATAAGAAATTTAGAATGAAAATTTTTAATAAATAAATAATTATTGAAATAAATAAAATAAGGGGATCGAGAATATAGGAGCTCAAGGACCATGATAACAAGTTAGGGGATGGAATAATGTACCATCATTTTTCTTTCTGGTCCTTGATGATGGGGTTGTCCACATGGAACATCCCACGGATTAAAATTATTCTACACAATTTCATCCCAAATTCTCTACAAAATAAACAACTGTGAAAATCACTCTTTTCCTTTACATTTTAAAGAGAAAACATTCGTCACAATGTAGAGTCTAGAAAATCTTAACAATAGTCTTTTGCAAAAGGTCCATCCAAAATTTGCATGGTAATTAATGTTTATTTAATTTTAATTGGTATATAAATTTATTGTGCTTAATTTAAAATGTAACATTTATCACTAAATATTTTAAATTTTTGAGGAATAAGGTAGTTTTGAAGTATTATTTAACTACATTATTTTCAAAACAATGCACCTAGCAACCAATATTAAAGGTTATAAACATATATCAACCCCTTTTTGGTGAGGGGTAATAGTTTCTTTCAATACTGTCAATGGTAAGAGACAAGAAAACTAATATATGAAAACATATTGAAAATTAATTAAACAACAATACAATGGAGGTTCCTATTTATATGGAATATCAAAGTGCTCATTTCACAACCATCCAACTATAAAAAACTTGTTATCTCCTTGAACCAAGCATATTTAACTAATTAACTACCCAACATGAGACCGTGTTATTATTCATCTTAATCCAACATATAATAAATAACGAAAATCATGTCTTTGGTTCATCAGATGTTCACGCACCTTTAATGCACTTATATACACTATTGCATTGCCATGGCTAACACACACAATCCATCACGTTTCCAAGTTGCATTGTGGTCCATCAAACCCTTCTAGGAAACATCTTGTTGGTTTTCCTCCAACAAGATTCTGGGCAGCTGGAGATGGTTTTCAAAAAAACAAGAGAGGTTTTTCTTCAGAACATATTTACCTATAAAAACCACTTTCCATTTTACAACAGCCATCAAGGATAGGGAGATAAGAGCTCATGTCTGAACCCTATTTTTTCATAATAAATAGAGTCATTTTATTGATAAATAAACTTGCTAAAGGTGAAAATGATGTTTTTTGAAGAGGGTAAGAGGATATTTTCCATGATCATACTTCATTATATCAATTTTCAGACCTACAGGTGAAACTTGGATGAAAAATAAAGAATTTTTAATTTTCTCCATAATCAGGTAGTTTCATAGCGTGCTTCAGGCTTGAAGGCCGAAAAACGCTACGAAATTTCTCAAGATGCTATTTTGCCTTTAAATTCAGTTTTATGGAGAACTAAGGAAGGAAAAAATTTGTTTTTAGCTCATTATCCCCAAGGAATATCCTCCAACAGTCATAAAGGTCAAAGGTTATGCAAAAGGTGGATTTTGGAGTTTGCTACGAAATGAGCGCAACAAAATTTTTGTACTTGACTGTTTTAGCAGTCAACTTCAAGTTTGATTTCTGACCAAATCAAAAATAATTTTGGAAATATGAAAGAGGTTTTTCTTCAGCAGATGTCCATCTACAGAAATTTCTCTCAGTTTCTACAAATCCATCAGGGTTGAGAAATTATGCACTCATCTTTGAAGCCTATTTTTCAGAATTTTTACTAACCAGATTTGTGAAAAAATTGTAAAAGTTCGACTTGGAGGTTAGCATATCATATTAACGTCGTTGCTGGGGACCAAAGGTGTATATTTTCCTTGGGAAGAACGACAAAGTTTCAGTTCTAAGGTCTAAGAGCAACAGACACTTAGGCACATATTGGTTGTATTTCTACTCTGGCGACTCCACACATCAAATAATCAATTGGAAGGTGACTCCACTAGGGAGGATCAGTAGCTTGATGAATTTCCAAGATGAGTTCCATTGCAAGAATAAATTCTAGGTATGCCCCTATGAATCGGTCTCACATCCCTGGTTTTCCAAATCCTATGCCAAAGGTCGATTGGTTAACTGATCTTCCCATATTTAAAAATGAAAAGAAAGACAAGGTTGCTCTTTATTTGGTTAGATTCCATATGCATGTACACAGACTTAAGGTTCATTTCCCTGAGGATTATCTCATGAATATGTTTATGGTCACTTTAGAAGGAAAAGCATGGTCTTGGTACGAAAGCCTGCCAAATGGTTCCTTATATTCTCTTGCTGATTTCCATGTTGCATTTTATGAGATGTATAAAGAATGTCATTCTTCCTTATTACAGGTCAAAGACTGTTGTAAACATTGTGTGAGTTTCATTGAATATTTGGAGAATTTTTATGAAGATGATGAGTTCATGGATGAGGAAATTTTAGAGGCCCTTCATGACAATCCCTTTCATCACCAAGAAGAAATGATAGCCTCTCTCTTGGATGAAAATGAAAAACATTGTTACCAATGAAACGGGAACTATTACCTCAAAACGTGAACTCTAGCCCAAAAAGACTCAAAAAACATGAAAAAAACAAAAAGTGTGTATTCTAGAATACATTGGTTTTTCTCAAGGTCAAATTTCAACATTTTATAAAATTATACTAAAAAGGAAATTTTTTCTTCAAAAAGGGATTGAAAAAACATCCTCAAAACAAAGCCAATTGATGCTGGAATAAAAAAAGAAAAGACATTGTGCGACACTTTTGAAACTTGTAACAATGCAATTAAAGGCAACATATTAGGACATTGAAAAATCATAAAATTCTAAAAATTTTGATAGATGATGTTAAAGATAAACAAAATCATGTCTGAAGGGCTTATCATTTCAAACAATTTTCATCCATGTTGTTAGACATAAAATATCTTGACTCTAAACAACCCTAAAATTGTAATTATTGTCAACCATAACATTAAAGATAAAATTTTGTAGCGCATAAAAACCTTAATGAAAAGTTGTAAATCTCAAGTTTTTCAATCTTAAGTTTTCAACATACTTGAACAATGAAATTATGGAGAAATTATATGACTTAAACAATTTTTAAAAATGAACAAGTAAATGAAAAAATTATTATTCCAAGAGTAATTTTAATTTTAAAGGATAAAAATTATCTCTTTTCAAATCTTAGCATAAGACAAATTTAAATCTAATTGCAACCAAAACCTAAAAATCAAGCATCAAAACAAAGTGTCCCCTTTCAAGGACACATATAATTATTAAAAATTTTAAAAGTATCTTATACCAAATGGTAACAATACCTAATATCATGGTAATATCACTGCATAATCTAAAAATTCAACATTAATTTATATTTTCTATTCTACTTTTAATCAAAATATCAACATTAGTACATTGAATATAACATAAATTATTTTTGTAATTCATTGTTGCGTTGTCGATATTCTAAAGAGATGAATTCTTCATAATTAAAACATATAATCCAACAAACATAGAAATGCCTCATAACTTCATGAAAAATCATATGGAAGTCAAAAAAATTATTTCAAGTTACCATGCAAACATCAATTACATAAAATTGTCTTAGATAGTTATTCAAAATCAACCATAGGTTCTGGCACACCATCAGAACCTACATCTTCAGATGAATGACTCGATGAAGATGAAGATGATCCATATTCTTCTCTTTCATCAACTAGTGCTCCATCTGAGTCAACATGCATGCCCACCATTTCAGAGTTCAAATGTCTTGTATATCTACGACTACATTCAACATATTCCCATCTCAACAGTAATTGTTCTGGTAGCAATTTCTTCAAAATATTTATGGTCTTCAACCGAAGAGTTCCTCTCTTTTTCAAATTGAATTCATACACAAGTATTTCAAAATCCTCCAATTTTAAGACATTTGTGCGGTGACGATTTATATTTGTGCCCTTTACTTTTCTCTTTCTGCCAATTTTTTTTTTCAGCTACCATCTCTGGCTTGTACACACCATTGAAAGCGTGGGTACTTGTGGCATACCAATCTACATCAACAACTTTAATATAGTCATTTTCATTAATGACCTTTATAACCTTGGCAATCCAAAATGGATAGCCAAGTGGATCTTCATCTGCTAACACTGTTATCATGCAACCCTCCTTACCATCCTGAACAGAACCCCTGTAAAGGTCTTCCATGGCTTCACGTTGTGCACGTGATCTTTTATAACCAATATAGATTTCTCTTTCCTATACCTATGGGGAATTAATAATAGATTGAGGCTGTTGTTGTTCAACAATGTGTGTTTCCTGATGTTCATTTGGCATATTTTGTGGCCAAAAAAAGGAGTCTTCAAAAGAATATCCACATTTATTGACCTTGAAATCATATCACTTTGATTACTGAAAAATACTCCCACCAAACTGAATCACAACATCAAAGTACTCATATGTATCCCTAATACATCTTTTAATTTCCTCCAGACATTCAGAATAATTTATGTCTCTCTTATGCCTTCATGCATTATGGAGTTCAACAATTGACTATAATAACAATATCTTTGATGAAAATATTGGACACTCTAGAATGAACTTCAAAAATGCTAAACCTGATGATGGCCCCCATTCTGCAATAGTTGAATACTTCTTGCCCCATATAAGTGTTATCGCATCAATTTTTTTGATACGAAATTGATGCTGGAAGCTAATGTCGTTAAGTTGTTATATGCATTTCTCCTCACCATGCGATCCCAAAATAAACCTTCACATGTCAATAGTTTCTTCCAACACATGAAAAATAGGCTCTGGAATGTACGATTTCTTAATACATTCAATTAATGATGGAAGGCTCCCAACACCTTTCCTCCTCAATATTACTGAAAAACCACTGAAAATTTGATCAATATGATCATGAGTGTGCCCAACAAGAAGGAAACCAACCTTTATCTTTTTAAAAATTCCCAATTGAACGAGCATGTTTAGATACCCAAAAAGAACTTGATTTTTGTTTTCACGACTTGTGTTGTCTAATTATAAATACAAAACTTCAGGAAGAATACCATACCAATGAGTAACCACATCATGGATTATAGTTATGGTCAGATTTGCATCATTGTGAATATTTGGAGTTCTGAAGAAAATTCTTGGAAACATCTTCTCATTAAATGCCATACAACCAACCAAGTGAAACTAAATGAAATTTTCCTCCTGTAATTTTTTTGGCGTGCAAAAAAGATGTGGAAGAAGTGTTTTCTTTTGGTCCATACCATCAATTATCAAACCCAGATATTTATTTGGATGATCATAACACTTCTTTCGATGTTTATACAACTTCTTCCTTTCACTTGTTTGTTGATTGCGATGGTCTTGAAGTTCTTTGACAACAGAATCTGTACATAAAATAAAAGAAACATATGAATAAATATATTTTCATATTTGATAACTATCCAATTTTAAAAAACAATGTTTTGAACGCATACCTCTTTCTGCCCCTTTACATTTATCTCTTTTTGTTTTAAGAGAAGCACATGTGCCGCAAACCCCCATCCTTGTCTTCTTAGGAATACAAACATTGTTGAATTCATTTTTCCATAACCTTGTAAAATAATAATATGTAATAAAATTAACAACTACTTCAATAGCTTCTACATAATCTCTGTATGAGATGAATATTTCTCGTCTCAAGAAATTATCTGGAATATGTATTGTGTCTTTATTTGGCATACACTCTCAATGGTTTGAAAAGAAGTCTTTCATCCATGTCTTAGCAGTATTTGCTAACAGACCCACCTTCCGTTTATAACGTGCTTCTGAATAATATGTGGGATCCTTTTCCATTTTTTCTTGGATTCTTGACAAACGAAAATTACTAATTGAATGCAACATTTTGAAAGCCTTTCTGCAGAGCAATACATTCCCAATATGTTAATCATAATCTGCTAGTGTAGATTGCATGAAATCCACTAAAAATGAATTTTGCATGCTTTTATTCTTTGACATATATGTCTTCCTTTTCTCCAAAACAAAGTTGAAATCCATATGTTTCAAGCAATCCTTCGACAACATTCACTTGAAATCAAATGAACGACATAAATTTTTTTTGTGAGATATTTTGTCCTCGCCCTTGTATAACTAGAATGTTTTGGATTGATATGAAAACGTCTACTCCTACTCCTAGTTGCAATATTTGCTTGCAATGGCTTCATCATTCCATCATCCTTTGTAAAAGCAGTTTCATCACCATTAGGAGGAATATTATCCCCACTATCATCATCCTCAACATAGTTAAGAAATTCATCAACATCATTGCCAAGAAAATTTTCTTTACCATCATCACTTGAAGAAAACATTTCACAAGAATCATCGATGCTTTTGTAACTTGTTGAAGCCTCGAAAATCGTTGCTTCAAACATTGGGGGAAAACCACCCGATCCAGACCTTAGAACAGCTCCTTATCCGTTTGGGATGGTGGCTCCAACTGGATTTATAGGACCAGTTTCCTAGTAATGAAAAAGATCGATGATGGGGTGTTTGTGCAAGTGAATAATGGAACTAACTATCTGAGTTAATCTATCTAACTTAATCTATGAATTGCAAATAATTATAAAACTAACCCGGGTATTAAATATGAATATGACTTAAATATTGTTTCAATTAACAAATAACCATGAAAATGTATTATTTACTTAAAAGAAAGATGCAGTATCATATAATGATAACTCTGTTTAAGAAACTAAACAGAGTTATAATAGCACATCGCATTCATAAATTTATATCGTTTACACACATTATGAAATATGATATCCCTCTATCTTCATAAATGATATGATAAATAAATATTTGAGAAACAAGTATATATAAGCGATAGCAAATTTTAATGAGAATATTTCATCACATAAAGAAAATAAAACGAAATCGATAGAAATACCATATACATTTGATATTTTCCTGATGCAATTTGATATGATGATCATGCGCTTTAACTTAGAACAATCTTCAAGGTACAGAAATGCAACTCTAAAAAATAATTCACCATGAAATCACAGGAATCTTGCGCTTTAACTTAGAATAATCTTCAAGGTACGGAAATGCAACTCTCAAGAATAATTCACCATGAAATCACAAGATATGATCCTTTATAAAAATAAGATAGTCAAGGAGTAAAAAAATGTATTGTCCAAGTCCAAAATATTACAAATTCAGGACCCTTTCTAAAATGCTTGAAAGGGGTTTAAATAGGAAATTCAAAAACAAATTAACTAAACTATTGCTAAGATATATCATCGGAGATCCAAAAATAGAATTGAGATCTTCAATAAAATAGGTTCATTGGATTTCCATAATATCCAATGTGCGAAGCTGACAGATCTTGAGCATATCTTTCACTTCAGTAGGGTGACTCAGCCGAGAATGCAGTTGGCTGGTGAATGTGGCATCAGAAAGTTCCGGGATGATATAATTGATGGCATTGGAAAGACATTTGGTTACCATCTACTGACTGTGTAGTTTGATCAAATGAGACCACAAGATATCCCATGTAATTTCCTGTGTTTTATTGATCTGTTGATCTTTACTGTTGACCTTCGGCAACTTGCCAAGAGTGCAATCTGAGATCAAATTTGCTGCATATAGTCTATCATTAACTAGCTGTGTCAAATTATTCATTATAGTTCTTACTCTTGAAGTAGCACGTTCTTCTTTGATCATTTGAACTTCCCACTCATCAAATAGAATTTCTTTATGCGATTCTTCAATTCTAGGAAGATTTTCAATTTTACCCTGTTTTGTGTCTTGCCACGTGATGAATTCATAAATATTCTCATCGGCGCTTTCAAATTCTGATCTTGCATTGACTAATTCATCGATGAGGGATGATGCTATTTCACAAAAGGGTTCAGCTTGTGATATTTTCAGGCATAAATCATCTAATTTTTAAGATAACAACTTACTCATTTCAAGGACTTCTGTTTTAAACCGGTCCAGTTTAGGATAAGCCTTGAATTTATCTAGTTTTGCCTGAAATATTTTATTTTTCTCTTCTTTGGTAGCTTTCTCATTTTGCAGCAATGTCTGCAATTTTGTTACTTCCTGGGACAACTATTGTTGTTTGTTTAAAGCTTGCTGATCAAGCTTTTGCATTTGAATGTTCAGTTGTTCTTCTAGTTTCTTAATTCTCAGTCTTTCTTCTTCCAACTGTTGCTCTAACTGTGATATCCTTTGTTGATCATTTGTTGTCCTTTATTCTGATGATGCTATCTGCAACTCCTTTTGTTTTACCACTTGATTAACCTCAGTAGCTTTATCCATTGTGGCTGCACTATAAGCTCCTGCATATTTGGATAGTTTGGTTAGATCCTCTGAAGTATCTACTTCAGAATGTTTCCAAACTACATTCATTAGTTCAACCTGGGGAGTTAAAAGTGGTCCTTGATCAATCCTCCTTCTCTTTCTTTGTTTTCTTACTACAGCTCTATGCTTAGGGCTGTAAAAGATATCTAGAGGGGTATGTCTTCAACTTTTAGCACAATTTCTCCGGATGGGTCATCAGGAATGATTTCAATATCTTGACAGTCATTGTTATTAATTTGAGAACTGCCCTGGTCTCCTATCTGTTGAGAAAATTGTTCATATTCTTTTAACAACTATTCATTAATATGAGTTTCAGCAGAATCTCCCCCTTTCTCACTGGTCTTCTCTTTTTCAAGTTGATCATTAGGCTTGCTGCTTGTATCTTCTTTCTCTACCTGTGCATCAATTTTCCTGGTTGTCACTTCTTTCTTTGTTTTGCTGGTTGTATCTTCCTTTTTCTTTTGTTCTATTTCAATACTTTTATTTGCTTGTAAAGGAATCCTCAACTGATCAAGGGGAACTTTAAGTAATCTCTGGCTTCTGAACTGCATAAATTTATTCATATCTTCTGCTTGAAACTTAGATTTAGCTAGATCATAAACTTGGGAAAATTTCTCAATTGAGACAAATAAATCATCAAAATCATCAGCCTCGTGCTCAAACTTAGCAATTTGGACCAAAGTTGTGAAATCAAAAGCTACTTTATTTGGATCATATTGTCTGCCTGGAACAGTTGAAAGCTTAAGATCTCTTCTCTTAAGGACTTCTTTTTCAGCATGCTTAAAATCATTAAGGGTATAGGTTCCACAATGGAAAGGAAAGGTAGGCCACATAAATTTTTTGGAATTCTTTAAACACCTGGACATCCCTCTTTCTGTCAACTGGTAAGAAATATCTTGAGCTAAAATTTTATCAGGGACATATAGAGGTAAGACACGAGGCTCAACAATGCTTCCAAATACTCTAATATAGGTGAACTTCTCTTCACCAAACCAATTTCTAATTTGGGATATGTCAGGTTTTGCCTTATCAGAGAGCCAAGGAGGGGGTTGGTTAAAAATGGTCTGGTAAATAGGCAACATGTAGCCATGGCAAATTCTATATACATGGTTCTTGAAATGGGCTTTCCACAAATGCTTATGGTAGATGTGTATAGGGATAGGATCTTGAGGAGTCCATTTCCAACCCAGAATAGGAAATTTAGAATTAAAACACAAGGAATCTAAAATATAAGCACAAAAATGAAATGGGGGAACATTTCCAGTATGCTTATTTCTTCTATAATCCAGAATATTATTTGCTATTTTTTCCAATAGAATAACTGACCAATCCATAATAACAGAACCTACAGCGGCCTCAATCAAGGGTACCATTTGAATAGAAAACCTTGCAGAATTATCATTCCCAAAAAGTCTACACATCATGGCAGCAGCATAGCAATATGGAGGTGCGAGAGACTCTACAGAATACATACCTGAGGTCTCATGCTTATGTTTGTCTGGAGCTTGTCTCCATTGCTTGATAGGGTCTGACTCTATTTCGTTTCTTGAAGCGAAATCCTCTATGAAAGCTTTGTTGTAGGTGTTCTGAGGTTCTGGCAGATGATACATTGCCTTTATATCTTCCTCCCTAAAAGACCCAAACAGCTTTCCCCCAACAGTAACAAATGTCTTGTCTGTGATGGTTATGGTTTCTATTACCCATTGTATTATATCATAGTATGGAAATACATTTGCCCGAGTCGCAATTCTATGAAGAAAATAATTTTCCAGTTCTTTAAGGGGATTATCATCTGAATCTGATTCTTCATCTGGCACCGTCGCCTTTACTTCTATAACTGTAGGGTTTTCTGCTTCAAGCAAGTTATAGACTTCTTCCCAGGAAAGATTTCCGAGACCTTGGCATGTAGTATCTGTAACTAGCTTTATTTTGACTGGATTTTCCTTTGGCATGATGGTAACTTTTGTGATGGCAGCGGCTTGCGATTTCTTAAGCTTTTTTGAAATTTTCTGGTATTGTCTCGACAGTTCTGCAAATAAGTGAAATTTCTATTCTACAGACCTGTGAATGAGAAAATACTCTTAGAAGTGGGAAGAAATCAAGTCAAAATAAACACCTTAAGTAAAAAGAAATCATTTAAAGAAAAATATTGTGAAAGGTTTTATTCGTGATGCTAAATTGATTAAATCCGTATTAAAATTCAATGCCCTTAAGGAAAGTCACATTCTGGCATTACTTTTCATAATTCATTTGATTTATTTTTTAATGAAGTCGTACATCGGGGATCCGAAATACCCAAATCTCAGCCTAAGAATTACCTTTTGGAACTTCCGATTGCGATTTTCCGATGAGTAATATGTGCGAAGCACTAATGGAGATTGATAATAAATGATGGTCTATCGCATCGGACTGTTCAAAAGGAAAGCCAAAAGACATACCATTTTTTTTACTGATTTGCGATTGCGATAAAGTCATGTCGCATCGGATCTTTCCAAAGGAATGGAATTGTAATATGACTTTGCCGAAATGCGATTGCGATTATAGTGGGGTCCATTGCATCGAAACATTTATAAAGCAATAAACAATGATGTTGATGCGCCGAAATGCGATTGCGATTAAATTACATTGCATCAGAGTTTATCAAATACACCTGAATGAAATATAACTTGTTCGAAATGTGATTCTGATCATTCACATCGCATCGGATTTTTGCAAAGAAAATATGAAAACATAACACCCTACCAATTTGCGATTGTGATTTAATTTATCACATCGGACTTTTCAACATGAAAACTTTTATACTTTGTGCCGATGCGATATAAGATTTATAGTTGATCGGGTTAGAATAAATTTAATGTTACATTGGTTTATTGGCAATTGAGATATGTGATATGCGATACATGTTTTTTAATCAATTAATATTTTTATTGTTTTATTTTATGATAATCGGATTTCCTCAAATTTTTATTTCTATCTTAAAAGAAAAAGGGGTCCTATTTCTTATTGAATTTAACATAAAAATTTAGAAATGGGAAGGGTTGTTGTACAGTACAACAATTGGCAATTCACTGGAAGAAACAGTTATCTCTGAGAAAAAAAAAATGAACACTATACTTTTAGTAAGTAAAAAATTTTAAAGATAATGAAAACTATCTTAGAAAAAATTAAATAAAACCTAACTCTAAAAAAGAAATAAAAAATCACCTACAATCTCTTTTGGATTCCTCAAAAATAAAAACATTTTTGGTTTTATCAAGCTTTGATTGGTTGATAAAGATAAAGTAGGGGGGGCCTCCGTTCTTAGCTTTGTGATTTACTCTATTGTCATAGGTAGTGCCTCTGCTACCCGCAAATGTTCATAGTCTCGACAGGGTTACATTTTAACCATTAATCATTCATTGTCCCATCCATCTAAGAGCATGACTCTTTAAAAGATGAATTCATAAGATATATTATCTTGTGTTTTTCTCTTTTTCTTTTAATTTAAAAGCCACTGTTCTGGTTTCGTAGCCAGTTGATAACAATGCCACTCACTAGTTGTAATCAAACTGAACAAGCTAGCTCATGATGAGACCCCTTGTCTTATAATTATAAACCATTACCCTGTTTTGGTATGCAGTGGTGGTAATGTCATTTTAATTACTTCTTATGATCATGGTAAGCAGGCTCGTGATGAGACCTCTTATCTTTGATTATTAGAAAAATAATTTTTTAGAATTACATTCTAAAAAATCGCAACCTTAATGGATGGGGTGAATGATTTTCTCCTTAGGAGTCAATGGATGACAATTTTTTTTTAGAGTTTTAAGTGCCAAAATTGGAGAAGTCTTTACTTTTTATAGATAACCTTTCTCTACTTAACAAACTTATAATTATTTACAATATTTTCAAGGTTTTGGAAGATTTTGCAAATGTTTTAAACAGATTTTCAAAGTTTAATATTTTATTTTAACTATCCAAAACTGTAATCATTTCCTTAAAAACTCTTATTTACATAAATAAGTATTTACAATATTTTCTCAAAGAAATTTTCAAATAGTAAAAATTCAATTAAATACTATTGACAACTTTATTTGTAAAAAATCAAACTTGCATAATGGAATATGTACAGGCAAGAAGGGGTTACCTTCTTAAAAAAATAATTTTTTCAAGATAAGCCCATTCACAGGAAGAGATTCTCTCTTTCCTATTAAATCTTGCAATATGAACATTGATGAGCCTATATTTTCAACAATCTAAAATGATCCAAGCCACATATTTTGAAATTTGGTATGTTTACCCTTATCTTCATGTGCTTTGTCCCATTTCAGAACAAGATCACCAATTTGCAAAGTTTTCGATCCGATAGAACTTGAATCAAAAGAAGATTTTATGAGTTGTTGATTTTTGGTATGAACACTTTTAGCTTTCTCTCTATCTTCTTCTAACTTAAGAATCTGATCAAATCTCAAATGAAGAGATGATGAAGGATTCTCTTCAATGAATTGGACTAGGGCTAGAGATGGAAGTACTAGGTTTGATGGTATAACAGCTTATTTTCCATAGACTAGATTAAAATGTGAAGTTCCTATTGAAGCTTTTGAGTTATGCGATCAGCCCATAATGCAAAAATTAAAGACTTATGCCAATTCTTTTGACTCTGATCAATTGTTCTTTAGATGATTTTGATGAGATTTTTATTCATTGATTCAGCTAAACCATTACCTTGTGGATGATAATTTGCTGAATGTTTCAATTTGAAACCTCTCTTGATTGCAAATTCCATTATACTATTTCCAGAAAAATAAGATGCATTATCAAAAACAAGGGCATTAGGTACACCAAACCTGGTAATGATGAACTGATCAATGAATTCAATTATTGCATCAGAATTGGCTAACTTTAAAGGAATTGCTTCTACCCACTTTTTAAAGTAATCCATTGCTGTAAGGATGTATCTGTGTTGTTTGGAAGAATGTGGAACAATTTCTCCAATAATATCAAGTCCCCATTGTTCAAATGGTTGCTCAATATTTACTGGTTGTAAAGGAAAGGTTGGCTTCCTTTGTCTCCCACTCACAGTTTGACATGTCACGCATTTCTCTACATATTCATGTGCATCTTTGAACAAGGTATACCAATAGTAACGAGCATGGATTATTTTGTGGGCTGTAGTGTCTCCTCCAAAATGTCCACCTTCTGGTCCATCATGTAATTCCTGCAAAACCTTGTGTGCTTCAGTTTTTTCAAGACATCTTAATAGAATGGAATCATAATTTCTTCTAAATAACACATCATCAATGATTTCGAAGTGTTTGGCTTTTAATCTTAAAGCGTGCTTGTTTTTATAACTGATATTCGAAGGATCATACCCTTTTTTCAAATAAAATATCAGATCATCATATTGAGATTCAGAATCTATAATACTTATCTGATTTACTTGAACAATATTATCTTGATCTTGATGTTCTGGTATGTTGGAAGCTCCTGCTAACAATCTAAAAAAACCTTGTCCTTTAACAATTTTGGCTGGCTTAATATCAATGTCATACTCTTGTAAAGTTGTTACCCAATTAGCTCTCTTTTCTCCTACTTCCTTTTGTATTAAAATTTGTCTCACCGTAGAGAATGAGACAATTATTTTTGTATGTGTCTTCAGGAGAAATGGTCTAAAATGTTTGATTGATTTAAACACAGCAAAGGTTTGTTTTTCTACATCAGAGTAATTAAGTTCGGTTCCTTGCATATTAGAGCTAAAGAAAGAGATTGGTGCTTCTGCTTGTTGATCATTGGGTTGTGTCAAAACGGCAGCATAGGATGTTTCAATAGAAAAATTATATAGAATGAAATGTTTAGAAAAATCAGGAGTATTCAATGTAGGCACATTAATGATTACCTGTTTGATTAAATCGAAGGCTTCTTTTTCTTTATGCAACCATTTGAAAACTGAATTTTTCTTTATCATATTCTACAAAAGTAAAACTATTTGAGAAAAATCAGGAATAAATCTCTTCACAAAATTGATCTGTCCCAAAAAGGATTGCATGGATTTCTTGTTATGTGGTAAGGAAATATCAGAAATTTCTTTCACTCTATTGGGGTCAATATATATACCATCTTTAGACACAAAAAATCCTAATAGCTTTCCTTCATTGAGAGCAAAGAAAGATTTATTTGGATTCAAAGAAATGTCAAACCTTCTACATCATTCAAATAACTGTTTCAAATCATGCATATGATTAGCTCTTTTCTTTGAAAAGACAGTTATGTCATCAAGATAGATAAAAACTGATATATTAATCAACCCTTTGAATTCTATATCCATGGCTCTCTGGAAAGTAGCTCCTGCATTGATCAAACCAAAAGGCATTTTTTGGTAGGCATAAGTTCCCCACTTCGTTCTGAAGGTAGTTTTCAACCTATCATCCGGATGTACCAATATTTGGTTATAACCTGAAAAACCATCAAGAAAAGAAATTAGTTCAGAACCAGCTACTTTTTGAATTTTTTTTTCCATTTTTGGTAATGGGAAGTTATCCTTTTGACATGCCTTGTTCATATTTCTAAAATCAATACAGATTCTAATATCTCCATTCTTCTTCCTGACAAACACCATGTTTGAGACCCAACTAGAATGTCTTACAGGAAAAATAATTTTTGCCTTCAAAATTTTATTCAATTCTGTTTTGATTTGACTTTCTAGATTGGGATGAATTTTTCTCAACTTCTGTTGCACTGGTTTTACATCGGAAAGCATTGGAATTGTATGTTGAATGACGGAAGTATCATAAGTTTTCAAATCTTCATAACTCCAAGCAAAGAAATATTTTTACTTATTCAGAAGCTTGATGAAAGCAATCATTTGCTCTAAAGTTAACTCAAGTCCTAAATTTACATTTTGTGGTTTAGACTCAGTACCAAGATTTACTAATTCAAAATTCAAAGTAGAACTTTGAAGTTTGGCATTGGTAACATTTTTGAATCTATCTTTAATATCATATAGATCTTCAAGTTTAACTACAGACCTAGGAATAGGATTTTCATTGTCTTTTGATGTGTTTTGAAGAACATGATCACTTTCATCAATGATTTGGTCATCATAAGATTTTTCTGAAGTCAAGAAATTTAAGATATCCTCATCATGATAGAATACTCTCCATTTGGTGACATTATCAGGTACAGAAGGTCGAAAAATCAATTCAACTGAAAACCTATTTGGACTATAATTCTCAGCTGGGAGAAGCTTGGAAGCGACATTAGCTAATAAATCAGCTGCTGAATTCTGAGTTCTAGGGATAGAAGAGATGTTGAATGCTAAAAATTGAGTGGTAAGATCTTGAACAAGGGATTTATAATGTTTAAGATGATCTGAAAGACAATGGATAGTGTTTCTTACTTGTCTAATAACAATTTCGGAATCACCATACACTTTCAGGTATTTAACATTCAACCCTATTGCTTTATAAAGCCCTTAGATCAAGGCTTCATATTCAGCATTGTTATTCGTACACTCAAACTCTAGTCTACATGACAGCATAGTTTTTTCTCCCTCTGGACCAACTAAAATGCATCCAGCTCCTACGCCATCGTTGGATTTTGACCCATCAAAATACAAAGACCAAAATAAAGACTTATCAACAATTTTATTTACAGATTGATCAGAAAAATTAACACATCTTGAAGAATCAGTTTGTGAAAAAATTTCAATTTGTGAAGTAAAAGTATTTACAGAAAAAGGTGATTCAGGTGCTGTGAAATTTCCAATGAATGATTTAGCAGAATAACCTCCGATAACTCAGCTATTAAAAGCCACAGGTTCATTTTCTTGTTCAAATTCTGTCACAGTATGCATCATGTGT
Source organism: Pinus albicaulis (assembly GCA_034641835.2). Lineage (NCBI taxonomy): Eukaryota > Viridiplantae > Streptophyta > Pinopsida > Pinales > Pinaceae > Pinus > Pinus albicaulis. The sequence goes on along the minus strand of JAXQQM020077353.1, from coordinate 80,577 downwards.
TTTTCTTTCTCAACCTTGATTTGATTCGGTTTCCCTTTGTGGGGAAGCCACATGTGAGAATAATCAGTGGTGATATAACCATTAAGCTTTGCAGACCAATCCCTACTTAATATTAATCCATAAAACTCAGGAATATCTGCAATTAATATATCAAATATTTCATACAAAATATTAGTCAAAAAATGTATTTTAATTTTTTTTAATAAACTGTTTGTGTTGAAATATTTTACCGATATTTATATTCAAAATATCCACAAAATATTACTATCATGCGTGCCTTCCAAACTAAAATAATGTTATTATTTTAATTATTTAACATTGACTACATGTAAGTATTAACTATAATATTACTATAATACCTACATGCAAATATTAACTATTTTAACTATAATTACTACATGTAAATATTTTAAATTTTAAATTTTAAACCTACATTATATTCATCTAAAATATATTTCAAAATTTCTTAATAAATGGTTGGTCTTGAAATATTTCACCATACTTTCTATTCAAAATATCCACAAAATATTCCTTTCATGCATGCCTTCCAAACTAAAATAATTTTCTTATTTGAATGATTTAAGATTGAGTACATGTAAATATTAACAATAATAACAACATGCAAATATTAACTATTTTAACTATAATATTAACTATAATTAACTACATGTAAATATTTTAAATTTTAAAATTTAATCCCATGATTTTAAACATTGAGTACATGTAAATATTAACTATTTTATCTATAATATTAACTATAATTAACTACATGTAAGTATTTTATATTTTATATTTTAATCCGAGATTATATTTGAATTATCTAACATTCATTACATGTAAATATTAAATAAAATATTAACTATGATAACTACATGCAAATATTAAGTATTTTAACTATAATATGAACTATAATAAACTACATGTAAATATTTTAAATTTTAATCCCACATTCGTCAAACAGTAAATCAATCACACAATATTCGCTATATAATAAGAATCGTTGTTTCTATTCATCACATCACATCAAGTTTTCTGGTATTTGTTAGAGAAATTTTCTGGAGGTGTTGCGTTGGCATTGGTAACTTCGTGGAGGCATTGCATTGGCATTGGAGGTGTTGTGTTGCTATTGGTAATTTTGTGGAGGTGTTGCATTGGCATTGGTAACTTCGTGGAGGCATTGACATTGGAGGCATTGTGTTGCTATTGGTAATTTTGTGGAGGCGTTGTTTCAAGGCATTGGTAACAACAGTTTTTTGCATTTCAAATGTTAGTTTTCCTTCTATTCTGTCCATTTAAAGATGATTTTGGGGAAAATCTATTTTTCTATAGTTTTTGTGTTCAAAAACTATTTTTTTAAGGTTTTTAGGTTCGAAAACCTTAATTTTTTTATAATTTTTTAGTGAAGAAAATGTAAAAAAAAAACTAATTTTTTTAGGGTTTTTAGGACAAAAATTTATAATTTTTTTTCTTTTTAGGATTTATAAGTTCATCTAGACAGAAAAATCCATAAAATGACCATGCACATAAAAAAAAATAGTTATATTATTAGATTCATATTTGTTTTTTTATTATTAATATATTGGTGGTTTCATTATTTAAATTGTTTTTTTTTGTTTTTATTTGACAATTTTTTATTTTTTATTCTATTTTTAATTTTTTTAATTTTAAATCTTATTTTAAATTGTAATTTATAATTTAAATTTGTTTTTGTTTATATTGTAAAAAACACACATATACATATATTTTATTGTTTTTTTTTAATCGTAGAGTATTATATTTTATATTAAACAACAATGTTTGTTTTTATTATAATTGTTTTTTTTAAATAAAAATTTTAAAAAAAAATTCATATATTTCTTACTTTATATTTTAAAACAAACTTTTAATTTTTTTTATTATTTTTTTATTTGTTAAATTATAATTATAAAATTTAAATTTTATATTTAAATTTTTAGTTCTTAATTAATATTTTAAAACATTTTTTTTGTTTTTTTTTAAATTGTTTTGTTGTATATTATATTTTTTATATTTTTTTATTGTATTGTTATATAGTTTAAAAAAAAAAAAATTATTGTATTGTATTGTTATATAGTTTTTTTATTTATTTTGTTTTTAAATAGGTTTTTTTTTTTATGTATATTAAATAATGTTTGGTGTAATAATAGTTAGGTTTTTTAAAAAAATAAAAATTTAACTGTTTATATAGTTTGTTTTTTTTGTATTGAAAAAAAATAAAAATATTTTGCCACTCACTGGAGGCCGGACGCTGGCTGGGCGGCACCGCAAGCCCCCTGCGGCACAGCTTGGTCGGCCTCCGACCCCTGGCGGGCGCGAAAAAATGTATTTTTATTTTTTATTTTTTATTTGTTAAATTAAAATATGATAAACGTTATAAATTTTTTATTTTTTATTAATAATTTTTTTTAATTTCAATATAAAATAAAACTTAAAAAAAAAAATTTAATTTGTTTTTTATTTCTATTTTTAAATATAAATATTTTGTTTTAAATATTTAATATAAGTTTTTTTAATTTTTAAAATAATTATAATGTTTTATATTATAGTTTTGATTTTGTTTTTTAATGATATCATTATAATATTGATAGGTTATAAAGTTTAAAATTTAAAATTTATTTTATATTGAAACTTTAATAAATTTTAATATTGTAAAATTAAATTTTAAAATATAATAAAGGATTATAAGTTTTTGAGCATATGCTTTAATTTTATTCAATACATTTAAAATTTTAAAATATTATTTATTAAGTGTAAATTTAATAAAAAAAACACAATTAAAATTAAAACAAAAAATTAATATTATTTTGTTTTTTTAATAAAAATTTTAGCCAAAAAGAAAATTAATTTTAAGATTTTTTTATAAATAGTAAGTATTTTTTTTGTTTTTTATAAATATTAAACAAAAACTTAAGTTTGAAAATAATCTTTATTTTTTTTTAAATTGTTTTATTTAATTTAAATTTTTTTTTTTTTTTTTATAAAATGTATTCAAAACATATTATATAGATATATGTACATATATCTAAATATGATTTATAATATTTTGTTTTTAAATGAAAATTTTTTATAGTTAATTTTATTGGTTTAATTTCAATTTATTTAGTTTTAGAAATAAATTTGTTTTTTAAATTTATTTTATCGATATTATTTTCTCATTAACTAATATATATATATATATATATATATATATATATATATATATATATATATTTCTTTTTATTAGGAAAATGGCATCAAAAAATATTTTTGTGAATGTTTCTGCACCTAGGGCAGCGACTCCCAAATCTAAAGTTGCAGCGCGACGCACTATGAATACAACTCTCAAATCTAAAGTTGTAGTTGGACGCACTATGGACACTGTTGGACGCAATAAGGACATTGTTGTACATACTAATAAAAGTCAAGCAAGTGGGGCACCAGGTTCATTAAAGCTTATTTCTGATTGAACTTCAAGAAAGCAGTAATACCAGTTTCTCATGGTATCTTACCAATCTTGAAAGGCAACAGGTGACCAAGTCTTGATATACCTCTGATTTGTGTGCAAGTTGACTTAAGTAAACCATATATGATGTGAAGTTAACGAGTACAGACACTATGTATGGTCCTGAATACAAACACTATTTATGTTTTTGCAAGGAAGGCTAATAAACGTGAGAAGGTTAGATATCGTCTATCAAAGGTCAAGTATGACACAGATGAAATATCTACAAAGTTTTCTGAAGAAATCTCAAGCAACATTGCAAATAACATTGTAAGTATGATCATTTTATTTCTGCTATGCATTATTGTAAGAATGAATCATTTTTTTATAAATTATTTATCATTGACATGTTTTATTTTGTTTCATAGGATTTTGTTCCAAGTCTTTCAAACATATTTGAAGGTCTTTATTATTTGGAGCCAAATGTTATGAATGGGATCAACACTTTCCACACAGACAAAGTAGAGGAAAGGAGATTGAAGCAAAGATCAATAGCTCGTGACATTACAATAGTGCAAAGAGGGGGTCAACCAAGAGTCACTAAGGTGGGTCAATCTAGTAAACTTAAACATGTTTCTTTTGAAGATGTCGAACATGAAACTGAAATTATGATAGAATTAGTGAGGAGGATATTAGAACTGTTATGCAAAAGGAGAAAACAAATCAGACACCAAAAAGAAAAATCGCCAAAGATGTCTCTCTTTTACTTGATGATGAAGAGCTTATTTATAAAAGAACTGATATGTTAACCAAAAAGACTAGGAAATCAAATATTGGTGAACCTGTAAAGGTCATGAGCAGCAGTGAGGAACAAACTGAAAGCTCTAACGGAAGCAAAGAAATCATAACACCAAGTACTGAGTTAGAGGATGGCATTATTAAAACAAAACAAAATGCTATTCGATATGAGTTGAGGAAGAATAAATTAATTCTTGGTGGCCAAACATTTGAGCTTAATGTCAGCGAATTTTATAGGCCAGATGAAGAAAAATATCAATATCAAATTACAAAAGCCCATCACCTACATATACATAATCTGAAAACATTATTCAGGTTCAATCCATATTCGCATGTGGTGGATTATGTGGTTCTTGTCGATCCATGTCAGGTTTCCAACAAACAGGCATTTGACAAGACAAAATTTTTTGATTATAAATATTATGTAATTGGAGGGAACCATTCAGTAGAGGCTAAAAGAAAATTGATTGAGGAATATCCTAATAACTATCTTTTTCAAACAGTGAAATGCATCATTTACGCTGGCTTAACAGAAATAGAATCAAAGTTATTGGCATGGGATCATAATGTAGATAATGAGTACAGAATAAAAATGACTTTCATCCAAAGGGTCAGATTTATTCATAATGAATTTATAGAAAAATGTGGTGGGGATAAGACACAAGTTAGTCTAACATTTCGAAAGGAATGTTTAATGGAAACAGGTTATCAAATTGATGAAAAAATCAAAGCAAAAAATGGAAAAATGAATACAAATATATTCAGAAGCATGGATAACATTTTTCAGTTGGCATTTAGAACTGAGGAGATATGGGATTTGATTGATGAGATTTTTGAGCGGTGAGAGAATATTTCCATAAAAAATCAAAAGGTTAAAAGGAGTAAACCCATAATATGTACCAACAGTAAGATAGGTCCTGAAATTAAGCAGCTTCCAGAGGATATGACTATCACACCTTGGAGAACAATGCAAGGTATGAAGGATGAGAAACTAGTAAAATCAGTACTAGCCCGTGTGAAGTCGAGTGAATTATCAATGGAAGAAATGTGTGCAGAATTTCAAAAGTAAGTTTCTTAAATTATTTATTATTTTCCTTTCATTATAATTTTCTTTTAAATAAAAAATAATGATGTTGGTAGAATTTGTTATACATGTCACTATATTAACAGTTTTAACTTGATTTATTCAGTCATAAATTTTTTATGAAAATACAAGAACACATGGTTAAAATGTTGAATGAATACAGTTGGGATGATGTTGTGCGCCACTACCTAGAAGCACGTTCTACAAAAACACTAAAAGAGTTTTATATTTCATTCAATAAGTTATGTTGATTTATAAATTCATTTTATTCATATTTAAACTATATATATATATATATATATATATATATATATATATAGATGTCATTAAAGATGTCGAAGAAGGATGGAAATGGAGTACCAGATACTTTCAAAAGCTTTATTGAAAAAATTAAGATGGAGAACATGAGAAGGAAGCATCTTATGAATGTTGAACTAGATCCTACTCTTAATCATTACATTTGGAATGGGCTCGACAGTGTCCAATATCAAATAATACAAGGTGACTGTGAAGACATTGTATCACTAATACCTAAAAGGGAATATGGCCTAGTTATTGCAGATATTCCTCATGGTTTCAATTTCCCAGACATTGAATATGATAGAGAACCATATACTTATCAAGCTTTTAGTAAAGTGGTTACGGGTTTTCAAGAAGTGAAAACATCACCACTTTGGCGATTTGTGACATTTCATTCAGACACACAGTTTCCAATGTTATTAACAAGCTTCAAGGGTAAAGCAAACTCAAGGATGCAACTTACATGGTAAGACTTTGAAATTGTATGTTTGATTACTCCTAATTTTTTTTATTCATGTAAAATTTGATTGAACTTTTACTATGTTATGTTACAGGCATAAGTCAAATATTGTTTCTTCCGAAGATTAGCCTATTATAAATGATTATGATTTCATCCATGTTGAATGTTGGACAAAAGAGGATAGTTATAAGCATATTCTTATGAATCGAGTAGATGGGAAGAGTCATATTCAAGTATTGGTTCATGATGCAGTTGTAAGAAAACTAACATATGAGGATAAAGATGCAAAAGGAGATATAGTTAAAATCTATCAAAAACCACAAACATTGATTAATTATCTTATAGATCTATGTTCAAATGAAGGAGAATGGGTTTTGGATTTATTCTCAGGTTCGGGTAAGTTTTATTATACAAATTTAAATTTAAATATTTTATTTTTTACTTTTATGTCTTCATACTAATTTTTTTACTTATTTCTTTTGTGCTTGATGATTAGGTACAACACTAGCATGTTGCCTACTAAAACGAAGAAATTGCATTTCCATTGAGAAATACCCAGTGCAATGCAAATTTATTCAACAAAGAATTAACGCTCTTGAATTCCTTCTAGATGCGAAGCAAGAAGTTGGTTTGAGGAAAGGGGATTTTAATGAATCACGTGTGGCAAAAAAAGCAAAGGAACCTTAACCACCATTATATGGAATGATTGGAAAAGGACACTTTGAAAAATTTGCAGACATGAAAGATCCATTAGAAGATTACAATGACCAAAATGAAGAAAATGTTGTGGATGATGTTGAACATGTATTAGTTGATATTGTTGATGATGTTTAAGTTATGCTTGCAAACAAAGTTCATTTTTGAGACCTATTAATTAGTTTTACTTGTAATGTTTAGACTTTGATATTTTATGAGAAGAACCCTTATTTTTTGCAAAAAACATGTGATTACTGTTATGTTTTGACATAAAATTCAATAAAAATGTTATATTCTTAAGTTTTTTTTGTTAAGATTCTCCCAAAAAATTAGTTTATTTAACATGTTTTTTTGAACAAAAAATCTCTAATAGTGTATTTTTTGCACTCTATTTATATTGAAAATTTGTATTTTTTTGTCATGTGGTTCAAAATATTGGTTTTTTAGCAACAATTTTTTTGATGTGCATTGAAAAATTAATTAACAATACATAAACATGTCGAAAATATAAACTTCAGAATATTGACCCTTTTTCAATTTTTTATCTATGTGAAAAAGTGAAGATATCATTATATTTTAAACACAAGTACATAAATGCAATTAAAAATAAACATCTCACGGAAGAAGAAGGCATTAGAAAATATATAGTGTCAAAATTAATCCTATAAAAAAACGTTGGTGATGATACAACACCACTATTCAAAATTGACATTAAAAGAATCACATAAAAAAATTAAAAATAAAACTTAAAGTGCCAAAAACATGCTCCAATTTTATTTTATTTTGATTCTGCATCACCACTTTTCAAAATCAAGTGTTTTTCTTGCTACCTCAAAAAGTAGGTACCAGTGCAGTTACCTATTTCATCAGTAACAGTGTTGAAACCCAACAAGAGTTTATTTATGAAATCCATGTTACATCCTCTGAGTTTGATGAAAATTTGCAGCAGACTTGTCAGTGTTTTGATCATCAGGAATATGAGAATAATTTCAAACAACAAGAGAAAATACTGGAAGATAATTGCTATAATCATCAGGTAAAGGAAGAAATTTATTCTTCATGTCATTCCTTGCATCAGCCTACATCAAATGAAGAAAAATTTGAAAAGAAAATTTTAGAAAATCAGATGGGTATGCTTGTTGAATCATATGAAGGGTTACCTTTAGAAATTTTTGTGGTACATGTTGAGGCAATTCCTTTTGAAAGTGTCCAAGAGTACTCCAAGAATTTGTTCCTCTCAAATGAAAATAACGATCAACAATTTTTTCCTTTTTTATTTTAGAAAGGTCACAAGGGTTATAATGAAGAATCTGAACAAGGAACACCATAAAAGGATCATATTTACACACACTTTCTTGTTGATCAACAAGAATTATTCGTGCATACTCTCAAAGATTCTTTCACAGCTCTGCTGGAATATTCTATAGGAATGAATTTCAATATGATTTTCAGTTATGTATACAAATTAAGATGGCGAAACAACTTGTCATATCTCAAGAATGGCTTTATGATCAGAGAAGTGGAATGTCTGTTCCAATCCAGTACTCAACTTCTTGATTGGCTTCATTGGAAGAGTGAGATCACTTGATTCAGTTTTTATGCTGAGCAAGTAGAGTATCATCATTTGTATATAAATAAGCTTGAAGATCAAGCATTTTGTCAGTTTCAGTTTTAAATTCAGCATGTGTACTTTCAGTTCTTTAGTAGCTACTGGTTTTTTCAGTGCCAAGGTTACAAGTCAGAATAGGTTGCAAGTTTTCATTTTGAAGATGGGAGCAGCCCAATGGAGGTGGCACTGGAACTACTAGTTCTTTGTTGTACCATAGGGGCACACCATCCCAAGTGGAGCCATTTTTATCACACATAATTTTTTTAATTTTGATGGATAGGGTCATTCACTTAGGTTCATGCTGTCTCATAGTCATTTTCATGAAATTATTGAAAACATTGCATATGGCGATGTCTACCATAAGTCTAAAACCACCTAGAGCCTTGTCATATCAGTCAAGTCTACCTCATGTCCTTTATTTTTCATTCCCATGTTTTTAAATCATAAGCATCTTCCACTTTCCATTTAAACACAGTTTCGTAGAGAATTCAATGCAAAATAGGTCGATTTCGCTACGAAACTACCTGATAATTTCGTAGTGAATATGAGGATTTCTCTGTTTTTTTACTTTTGAGCAGTCAACTTCAAGGGTCATTTTTGAGAAAACAGAGAAGAATTTTAAGAAACTGAGAGATTTTATTGTCAAGAACATATCAAATAGCATTAACCTCTTTTACTTTTCTCAAAGGTGCTACAAATTGGGAGATTCAGATATGTATTTCGGCTCTATTTTCAGAATGCAGAATTTTCCTGTTTTATACATGTTTTTTAGAATGCATATTCGGGACAACTGGAGATGGTTTTCAAAAAACCAAGAGAGGGTTTTCTTTAGAACATACTGACCTACAAAAACCTCATTCATTTTTGCAAAAACCATCAAGTATAGAGAGATAAGAGCTCATGTATGAACCCCATTTTTTCCAAAAAAACAGAGTCATTTTATTGATAAATAAACTTGCTAAAGGTGAAAATGATGTTTTTTGAAGAGGGTAAGAGGCAAGTTTTCATGAAAATACTTCATAATATCAATTTTTAGACATACCTGTGAAATTTGGAAGAAAAAGGGAGAATTTTGAATTTTCACCATAATCAGGTAGATTCATAGCTTGCTCCAGGCTTGAAGGCCGAAAAATGCTACGAAATTTCTGAAGATGCTCTTTTGCCTATAAATTCATTTTTATGGAGACAAGAGGGAAATTTTTTTTGTTTAGCTCATTAGCACCAAAGAATATTCTCCAACAATCAGAAAGGTCAAAGGTTATGCAAAAGGTGGATTTTGGAGATTGATACGAAATGAGTGCTACAAAATTTCTATACATGACTTTTTTAGCAGTCAACTTCAAGTTTGATTTCTAACCAAATGAAAAAGGATTTTGGAAATATGAAATATTTTTTCTGAAACATAGGTCCATCTACAAAAACCTCTCTCAGTTTCTGCAAATCCATCAGGGTTTGGAAATTATACACTCATCTTTGAAGCCTATTTTTCAGAATTTTCACTAACTAGATTTGTGAAAAAATTGTAAAAAATCGACGTGGAGGAGGTCCAGCTCAGCATCCACGTGGCATAATGACACATCATCACTCTATTAGACTCATAAAATTAGTTGGTTGAATTTGATAAGGGTTAATATATGGATTTGTTGCACTATTAATGAAAGAAGAGTCCTTTTTGTATTCAAACTCTGTAAAACAGAAATATCCCTAGGAAGTCTCCAAGTGATGGAATCATGTTTGAAATAGGTCTCTGAGGTGGTAATTCAAAGCTATCAAGGCGGAAAATCATTTGTATGAGTCCTCACTCTATAAATGAGATAGTTTTAGAGCTATAAGGGGTTGGATAATGCTTTTGATACAACTATTATTGTAATTCCTAATATCAGTAAAGACAGACAATGACTTTTCTTGCTTCACCTGAGATTATTGATGTGTTTCAATGGGTTTATGTGCCTCTTTTATATATTTCTTCCAGTAGTATTGATGCTAAATTACTCGGAATTCATATCATATATGCTCTGACTTCCTTTTAGGATCGATTTATTGATTATTCCCATGTGTTAGTGTTGTTCTACCATTGAAACAAAAAAAGCCTCAACTTCCATAAGTAGGAATTCTTGTCATTGATTTCCTTTTACTGACTCCATAAGCTCAATGGTAGTTGAATATTCCTCATTTTTCACCTACAATCACATACACTAAAACACTCACAGAGTTAGCCATCTGTTTTAAGACCTAATTGAGTAAATCCTTTGATAAGTTAAGAGAGCCCTCTCAAACTGAAGAGGCTAATCTTCAGTCAAAATTTGGTTTGAAATAGTTACTCCAAGTTGACCATTGAAGTAGCCCAACAGGACATAATTTCGTGATAAAATTTTATCCATTAGGGGTGAAAGGAATAATTCTTGTTGGTCAACAAGAAAGTGTGAGTAAATATGATCCTTTGATGGTGTTCCTTGTTCATATTCTTCATTATAACCCTTGTGACCTTTCTCAAATAAAAAATAAAAAATTTGTTGATCATTATTTTCATTTGAGAGGAAGAAATACTTGGAGTACTCTTGGACACTTTCAAAAGTAACTACCTCAACATGTACCACATAAATTTCTAAATGTAACTCTTCATATGATTCAACAAGCATACCCTTTTGATTGTCTAAAATTTTATTTTCAAAATTTTCTTCATATGATGTAGGCTGATGTAAGGAATGACATGAAGAATAAATTTCTTCCTTACCTGAGGATTATAGAAATTATATTCCAATATTTCCTCTTGTTGTTTGAAATTATTCTCATATTCCTGATGATCAAAATTCTAACAAGTCTGCTGCAACGTTTCATCAAACTCAGAGGATGTAACATGATTTTCATAAATAAACTCCTGTTGGGTTCATTTTCATCCAAGAGAGAGGCTATCCTTTCTTCTTCATCATATCAATTTTCATATCAATTTCTTACCCTCTTCAAAAAAACAACATTTTCACTGTTATCACACATAAATATTTTATTTTTGATGGATAGGGTCATTCACCTAGGTCCATGTTGTCTCATAGTCATTTTCATGAAAACATTGCATATGGCGATGCCTACCATAAGTCTAAAACCACCTATAGCCTTGTCATATCAGTCAAGTTTACCTCATGCCTGCTTTTAAATCAGAAAAATCTTCCACTTTCTAGTTAAACACAATTTCGTAGCGAATTCAGTGCAAAATAGGCAGATTTTCACTACGAAACTACTTTATAATTTCGTAGCGAATATGAGGATTTCTCTATTTTTTTACTTTTGAGCAGTAAACTTCAAGGGAAATTTATGGGCAAATAGAGAAGTATTTTAAGAAACTTAGAGAGGTTATTGTCACACAAATATCAAATAACATTAACCTCTTTCACTTTTCTCAAAGGTGCTACAAATTGGGAGATTCAGAGATGTCTTTCGCCTCTATTTTCAGAATGCAGAATTTTCTTGTTTTATACATGTTTTTATAATGCAGATTATGGACAGCTAGAGATGGTTTTCAAAAACCCAAGAGAGGTTTTTCTTCAGAAAATACTGACCTACAAAGAAATCTTTCATTTTTTCAACATCTATGAAGTATAGAGAGATAAGAGCTCATGTCTGAACCCTATTTTTTCAGAAAAAACGGAGTCATTTTATTGATAAATAAACTTGCTAAAGGTGAAAATGATGTTTCTTGAAGAGGGTAAGAGGCAAGTTTCTATGATCATACTTCATCATATCAATTTTCAGAACTAGAGGTGAAATTTGGAAGAAAAATGGAGAATTTGGAATTTTCTCCACAAAAAGGTAGTTTCGTAGAGTGCTCCAGGCTTGAAGGCCGAAAAACGCTACGAAATTTTGAAGATGCTCTTATGCCTTTAAATTTAGTTTTATGGAGAACTAAGTGGGAAAAATTTGTATTTAACTCATTAGCCCCAAGGAAGATCCTCCAACAGTCATAAAGGTCAAAGGTTATGCAAAAGGTGGATTTTGGAGTTTGCTACGAAATGAGCGCTACGAAATTTATGAACATGAATGTTTTAGCAGTCAACTTCAAGTTTGATTTCTGACCAAATGGAAAAGGATTTTGGAAATCTGAAAGAGTTTTTTCTTCAATACAGGCTCGTCTACAAAAACCTCTCTCAGTTTCTGCAAAGCCTACTTCAATTTTGATTTCTGACCAAATGAAAAAGTATTTTGGAAATCTGAAAGAGGTTTTGCTTCAACACAGTTCCATCTACAAAAACCTCAGTTTCTACAAAGCCATCAAGTTTTTGAAATTATACACTCATCTTTGAAGCCTATTTTTCATAATTTTCACTAACCATATTTGTGAAAAAATTGTAAAAATTCGACTTGGAGGAGGTCCAACTCAGCATCCACATGGCATAATGACAAATCAGCACTCCAATACACTCTTAAAAATAGTTGGTTGAATTTGATAAGGGTTATTAAATGGATTTGTTGAACTATTAATGAAAGAAGAGTCCTTTTTGTATTCAAACTCTATAAAACATAAATATCCCTAGGAAGTCTCCAAGTGATGGAATCATGTTTGAAATAGGTCTCTGAGGTGGGAATTTGAAGCTAGCAAGGTGGAAAATCATTTGTATGAGTCCTCACTCTATAAATGAGATATTTTTAGAGCTATAAGGGGTTGGAGAATGCTTTTGATATAACTACTATTGTAATTTCTGATATCAATAATAGACAGACAGTGACTCTTCTTGCTTCACCTGAGATTCTTGATGTGTTTCAATGGGTTTATGTGTCTCTTTTATATCTTGCTTCAAGTAGTATTGACGCTAAATTACTCAGAGTTCATATCATATATGCTTTGACTTCTTTTTAGCATTGAGTTATTGATTATTCCCATGTGTTAGTGTTGTTCTACCATTGAAATAAAAAAATCGTCAACTTCCATAAGTAGGAATGCTTGTCATTTATTTCCTTTTACTGACTCCATAAGCCCAATGGTAGTTGAATCTTCCTCATTTTTCACCTGCAATCACATACACTAAAACACTCACATATTTAGCCATTTGTTTTAAGACCTAATTGATTAAATCCTTTGATAAGTTACATCAGCACTCCAGTACACTCATAAATTAGTTGGTTGAATTTGATAAGGGTTATTAAATGGATTTTTTGAACTATTAATGAAAGAAGAGTCATTTTTTTATTCAAACTCTATAAAACAGAAATATCCCTAGGAAGTCTCCAAGTGATGGAATCATGTTTGAAATAGGTCTCTGAGGTGGGAATTCGAAGCTAGAAAGGTGGAAAATCATTTGTATGAGTCCTCACTCTATAAATGAGATAGTTTTAGAGCTATAAGGGGTTGGATAATGCTTTTGATACAACTACTATAGCAATTTCTGATATCAGTAATAGACAGACAGTGACTCTTCTTGCTTCACCTGAGATTCTTGATGTGTTTCAATGGGTTTATGTGTCTCTTTTATATCTTTCTTCCAGTAATATTAATGATAAATTACTCAGAATTCATATCATATATGCTTTGACTTCCTTTTAGCATTGAGTTACTAATTATTCCCATGTGTTAGTGTTTTTCTACCATTGAAATAGAAAAAGCCTCAACTTCCACAAGTAGGAATGATTGTCATTTATTTCCATTTACTGACTCCATAAGCCCAATGGTAGTTGAATCTTCCTCATTTTTCACCTGCAATCACATACTCTAAAATGCTCACAGATTTAGCCATCTGTTTTAAGACCTAATTGAGTAAATCCTTTGATAATTTGAGAGAGCCCTCTCAGAATGAAGAGGCAAATCTTCAGTCAAAAGCTGGTTTGAAATAGCTACTCCAAGTTGACCATTGAAGCAGCCCAAAATGACACAATTTGGTGATAAAATTTCTTCCAATTTTCATATATTGAAGCAGTTTCTCATGAGGTGTTTAATGTGTTGTTTCTATGTATCTTTATGTCTAATCACTTGCAATGGATTTTATCTCTAATTACTCAGAATTCATACTATTATTCTTTGAATTCCTTTAGGGGTGAAATTACTGTGTTTTCCTTATATCGTGTGTGTGAATTATCTTGATTAAAGACCTCTATCTTCCTCAGCTTCCATGTGAAGAAATATTGTCATTAAGAGTACTAAGGTTGACTCCATAGCCCAATGGTAGCAAGCCTTCATTTTTCAACCTACAATCATACAAAAACTAGGTTACAATTCATTAAGTTAGCCATCTAGTATTATCCTTATTCAAAATCATAAACCCCCTTTGAGAGAGCCCTCTCAAACTGAAGAGGCTAATCTTTAGTTAGAAGTGGTTTGAAAGAGTTACATTGTGTTTATTGATGAGCATCCAATCAAGATCAATTTGGTGATAACATCACAACTCGGTGTGAGTTTATCATCAAGGGTACAAAAATATATGGACTCATTGTGAACTATTCAATGTGTTTGTTTGATGTTTCATTCATCATGTTATTTCCAATAACACTCCAAAACAAGTTCTTACACAAACATATCCCCAATTCTAAATTAATTTAAACAAAATTGCTAATAGGTAAAGATGATTAAAAAATATATCTATATGGAAAAAATAAGTTCAAAGTTTTTTTCTCCCAAATTTGTAAAATTCATAAGACCTATTCCAAATGATGGATATTACTCATAATAATGTGCAATTACTTTATTAAAAAAATTTCTAATTAAAACATTACTAGTTAAGACCATTACTAATCTTCAAATTTTTACCTTTACCAGATTATTATTTTGGGAATTCAGGTTGGAAAAAGGCTCTTCCTTTGCATTGAATCAACCCAGGTTTTCTTCAAACATGAATTTTAAGTGATCCTTGCTTCATATATAAAATTTTAGTAGATCACTCCATTGTAGTTGCTACAACAATATTCCAAAAATTCTGACCCTTTAAAATTCTGGAGCCCCTGCATCGCAAAGCTCAACTTGAGACTCTTTCCTATAGGTTTTCCCACCTTCAGCTCTTTCTCAATTCTAACTCTTGAAATTTCAAAGACCATTTTTTTCGCTTAAGTCTAACTCGCATCAAGTCTCTATGTTTAAGCCTAAAATCTTGCAACCTTGTGACCTCTTAATTTTTCCTAAGTCAAGTCATTAAGTCGCATTATTGAAATTTGTGACCTTTCACCTTTGTCGTGACCTTTCGATCTTTCGCCTTTGTCACGACCTTGCAATTTCGCACAAGTCACTAAGTCGTACAAGTTGCAAGTCATTTGATGTTCGAGTCCCACGACCTCACGACCTAGTGACCTTGTGACCTCAAAAGGTTCACAAAGGTCATAATGGTCACAAAAGAGAAAAACTCTGAAGTTACGACCCTTGAAACCTCATTAATTTCTCGCACGTGCGACCCTTTTATATAATGTTGATGGAGACATTTTGTCATTTGTTTAGTTCAACAGAGCATTTGAGTGTCTGGGAAACCAAATAGGAGCATGAATTCCTCCAGGTAGGTTTTTTTTCACCTCTCGGTAATTATTTTGTTTCAACATGTATCCTCTACCTTCTATCGACCTTCCACCTTCCCTCAGAAAAGGGTTTTATTTACCTCAGTAACTCTCCCAAAACTGATTTTTGTTGCTAAAACCATCCTAACTATGTATCTAGCCTTTGCACCCCTTCTACCTCAACAGCTAAGCCCATTTCTTATCCACTTAACCTCTTTTTCCCCTTTCCCAAGTCCTTTTGGCCTAGAGAAGCCCCTAGCCCAAAGATTTAGCTTCATCCCCCTCGCCGAGCTGCCCTGGAAGACATGTCGCATGGATAAAAATTGCGCTAGGTGAATTGTTGCGACCTACAATCTTGTGACGTCATCACCCCTGCGACCTTGCAACCCTGCGACTCCCGCAACCTTGCGACATGTCCCTCCATGCAACTTACCTTACAAGTCACATAAGTCATAGATTTTGTCACTTTAACCCGTACAACTTCTCCTACTTGTGCGACCCTGCGACTTTTCCTAGACATAATCTTTCCTCAAGCTCTGTTAAGCATTCAGTGGCCTTGATTAGTTAATTTTGCTGCCAATATTTATATCTTTTATGCCATTTGTATTATTATGAGATTTTATTTTTGACATGCCAGGTGACGTGGATCTCTACTGCATCCTGATTTCCTCCTTTTCAGGAAAAATGGCACTGCCAGTGATAAAAAAATCCTCAAAAGAGTCACGAGGTCACCATGAAAGAGAGTTATCAGATCTTGTCGCCACCTCCCATTTACAGAGACATAGCATGCATCCTCAACAAAAGCCCCGAGTGGACTTGGTATGAAATTTTTTTAGAGTTCTCCAACCCAGACATCCCAGAGGATCAGGAGGATTTCCTAGTATACATAAATGTCAAGAGGTCCAAACTCCACCAGTTTTTTTCACACTCACCTATCTTCCCGTGTGAAAAGGTTATTGACTAGATTTTGCATAACACAGATACCAAGAGACAGGTAATAAGGAACTACGTCGGCCAACCTTTCACAATTATTCAGTCAGTAGACATGGTGGCATATTACAAGCTACCCAAAAAGGAAGAATCATTTAATTCTCGATGGCTAGAAGGTTACAAGGTTCCAATCGAGAAAATTATCAAGGGTTGGTGGTAGGATCCTTCTAAATTTTGCGCAAATAAAGATCAACTGTATAAGACAGAAGGCCTAAGGAAAGTATATCATCTCATTTCTTCGATTATGATAATACTATATGGTAGGGTGGACATTATCACTTTTCATAGGACATGGGTCCCTATAATGCATATAGTCGCTACCAAAGGAACGATTTTCAGTTCTCAACATTAAGGCTAACATTATTATGGAAACAGGTTCTAGAAGAAGGCTAACCATTTGAGTTTTACATAGCGTCATATTTAATGAATGTAGTCTGTTCCAAGTGTCATTTTTACCACTGGAGTTACAACTGGAACGTGGATATAGGAGAACCAATACATAGGTACTTGAAGGTTTTCTAGGATTTGTGTTATAAGAAGTAACATGACTCCATATCTAATGCATTCATCACCCCATTGTACCAACTTTTGCATGGATAAGATTCTCCCGTCATGTCAAAAAGAGCCATGGAGACTATCACTAAGGTGGCACACTGGTTCCCAATATGAGAGGGCATGTTCATCAATGTCTTTGGTTCCTATAAACCTCCACATGCACTTCCTAGCTTTGTCACGAAAAAATTACTATTACAAGGAAGTATGTTATTAAATGACGAAATGATTTTCAAATACATTAAGCAAAGGCAAGAAGAAACCTTGGCCAAAATTTCCTCTCATTGTCAGGGTGTGCACAGTGCATAACTTTAAGGAAGTCAAATCAGAAGCAGAATAAATAAATGAATTCCATTTCGTGGTGTTGAACTACCGAACCTATGACCCCAATAGAGTAGTGGCATCCCACTACAAGAAGTCTAACTTCAATTTTTCATACCAACACACTGCACATTCTCATGAAGATGAAGTTAGAAAATGGTATAATGCAGAACGAAGGCTTGAACCGAATGAGGAACTAGAAGATGAGGATGAGAAAGATGGGCATTCTCAAGAGAACATAGGCTTATAGGAAAGGTCGACTTCACTAAAGAAAAGGAAGAAACAAGGGGAGGCATCAAAGAATCAAAATAAGTAGAAAGGGAAAGAAGTGGAAGAGTCACCAAGAAGCCAAGGGGAGGAAGAAGACGATGAGATGATAGAACAAAGAAATTCATTCGTGGCAAGGCAGAAGAAGGAGCTCAAAATGAAGAGAGAAGAAGATCTCAAAAGGTCGCAAGAATCATAAGATCGCTAGTAGCAAGAAAAGGAAGGCTAGGAAAGAAGAAAGCATCAAGAAGAAGAGCAACAGAAGATGAAACAAGAGGATGAACAACGAAAGAAACAATAAGAGGAGCAGTGAAAGAAGCAAGAAGAGGAGCAAAGAAAGAAACAAGGGGAGGAACAACAAAAGAAATAGGAGGAAGAGAAGAGGAAAGTTGAGGAATACAAAAAGAATAAATAAGAACAGAGAGAGCAAGAAGAATGCAAGAAACAAGAGGAATTCAAGAAGAAACAAAAAAAACAAGAACAGGAAAAGAAAATTTTGGAAGCAGAGAAAGGGAGAAAGGAAGAAGAATAAAAAAGGGGTCAAGAGAAGGCAAGTAAATAAGTTGAAGAGGCCTGGGCACAAAAACAACATCTCAACAAACAGGTGGAGCTATCTCCATTGGATATTCCTCCATCCACCCCCATCTCTGGAGGACATCTTCCCCTCAGAGAGTTAGGCATTCTAGATGAGGCAGAGGAAGAATTACTAGACTTGCCCAGGCTCACCTTTGATCAATTCAAATGCAAGATCATGTAGGATAGGATAAAATCTTATGTCAGGAACCCAAAAAAACCTTTATTCATGCCTAAGGAAAAGGAAATCGTCCTAGACACTACATTGAATCTTGAAATGATCACTTCAGTAGGGATTACTTTCGTGATTGCAACTGAATTAAATGTTGGAAGGATGAGAAAGAAGATCGAAAAGCTACAAAAAAAACTATATGCATATGAACAAAGGACTTCCAAGGCAGAAGAGGAGAAGAGGAATATGTAAGAAGAAAATGTAGCCCTTCACCTAGCTCATTCAAGGATAAAGGAATTACAGTCCTCAATCAAAGAAGAAGTCAAGACCTTGGGAGGAGCCATGGCATTAGTTTATGAAGATATGATGAAGTTACATAATACAGTCGCTCCTATTATGGACATACAATCCAACACTAAAGAGAAGTATTACAAGCTAAAAGAGGTCTCCACGACACTGAACAACATCCATGAATTGACCAATAGTTATCTAGAGGCAAAAACAATTCTTCTGAAGAAATATTGGATCACTACTCATAATGATAAAGTGAATTTGTGCATTAGGATCCAATCACGAGATAAGTTGGCTAAAGATGTGGATATTTTTCTTTCCTAATACAATCATATTCTCAGTAGGTTGGATTCAGTGGTTGAGGTTCATGGTGTCCCTTCTCTCAGGACAGTGGGGACACTTAGAAATCAAGAGGAAGTATTACAATAAATCCAAACATTTCTTGATTTTTTCAAGAAAGCCTCCATCTTAGGTGATTTGCAAGTAACAAAGGAGAGTATCACATGGTATATGGTAGAACCAATCAGAATATACACAAAGTTGGCAACCTTTGCCAACTATATCAAGGCCAAGAAAAGTAATATAATTCCAGATTCTCTCGAGTACCTCCACATATACGATGAAGAACAACCACAGCTAACCCTAATAACTTCCTATTACAAGCTATGAAAAACCTACCTCAAAGAGAAGCAACATACAGAAGCCTTAGATATGTCAATCACTAGGTTGTTAGCATAGAGTTAGCTCATTTTTTTGTTGCATAGCATGATAGAGTAGAGTAGAAAAGAATAGGAGTCTAGAGAGTCGTGAGGAAGTTGAAAAGTCATAGGTATCTTAATGGTCATGAGGGATCCCAAGATTCATGGGTAGACTAAGAGTCACCCTATATTCTATAAATACGCCCTCATGCAATTTTGTATGGGACTTTTGGATTTGGATTATTTTTGGAAATACATTGTTTTCGAGAATTTGTGATCTTTTTAAGAATACGAGTAATAGTTTCTTTTCACTGTTAGATCTGATGAAAGCCTCTTGTATGGCGGTGCTATGAATATCATCATATTAATGAAATGAAAGCTTCTTTGAGTTGTGGTGCACTCTCCTCTCATGTATTCTTGGGTGCTATGAGTTTCTTGCAACGTATGGATGGTATATGATATGCTCTCCTCATGATATGTTGACAAGCTGTTTTATTGATATTGGAATTATATTATCTTTCATTGTGCACTTGTTTATGATTTAACTATTTAGCTTTCGTGAACTATTTCTCAGTTGTTAATTTTATTGTTCCTATGTGTTTGATCTTATTAATGGTTTTTCTAACAATTATTTTCTTAAGATTCATGTTGTAAAGTTTGTTCTTTCTATTCATGGTATATGTTCTACAAGGCACTCATTAATTACTTCCTTGTGTTTATCAAAGCTTGTTCATTCCTTCACTCAATAAGTCCCCTCTTCATCTAAAGCATACTTCAACCAACAAGATGGGAATTGGACCTACATGCCAGATGGGATCCCTAAACCAAACGGTGTAGAGTCTAATTGGGATTCTGCATCGAGGAGATCCCCTAAATTTTGTTTGTAAATTCTATCCCATCAATAGATTTGGCACTAGAAGGAGGGCTTGATGGTAGGCACCAACACACGCACTCACCCATAAACTTCCCAAGAATCTAGTAACGCACCCCATCCTTTTTCTCCTCAGACTCCTCTCCATCCCTCCATGGTTCGGCCTTATGGAGATATCAAACATGAGTATTCCTTACCCACCCCACTGGAGGATATTCCTATGGAAGGGGGCACTCCTTTTTATGAAGTCATGCATGAAAAATTGAGGGCCTTGCATCCTCTCACTCGGCAGTTCGTCAAAGGTCTGCAAGGCATCCTGGTTACAAGCTCATTTCCTAACCCACGTACTTCCAACCTGCACCATACTCGTCAAGGCATCCTCGTGTTTTTGGTACTGTGTTTTATTGGAATGATATTGGAATACTATGCGTATGTCATTGAGAGACTCTCGATTGAAGATTTGGAAAGCCCCCTAGCATCTTAGAGAGAATCCCCAAGGAGCATGGTTACCATGGTTCATAATCAAATACAGTTGGATAATGTTCAAGGAGATAATCAACCGTCGTGGTAGAACACTCGAGTTAGTGATCCTCCACCCGAGAGAAACCTCGAGGTGATTCAAGCGGTAGGAATTGAAGAGAATGTTCGAAATAGAGATAATCATTAGCATCTAGATCCTCCACAGAACGAGTGACCTTTCAGGTTCCTGAGGAACTTTGGAAATTTCATAAACATAAGGAACTTCAGAGATTTAGCACATTTTAGGGTCCCTAGGGGTAATGATAGGAAACCACACCATGCTATTGAAGAATCTAGGTCAGGCACCGAAAGTGATTCGGAAGGTAACACCAAACATATCGTGTTCCCACTACTACCTAGGGCTAACTGGGTGTAACCACTAGCCTGGATGGCCCAGTCTCCTCTAGGCATCTTTGGGCCCCTACATGACATGCCTCATCATCCTGAGAAATACCTCCTAAAGTTTGACCCTGAAAATGGAACATCAGCTGAAGATCATTTTAGAAATTTTTAGTTTGCCTTGCAAATGATGAGAGTGAAATACAATGAT
The DNA here is from genome assembly GCA_034641835.2 of Pinus albicaulis. Lineage (NCBI taxonomy): Eukaryota > Viridiplantae > Streptophyta > Pinopsida > Pinales > Pinaceae > Pinus > Pinus albicaulis. Next base: position 58,926 of record JAXQQM020077353.1, on the reverse strand, counting down.
TTAGCTTTCAGATTGTTTCCCCACACCTTGGAGAACAAGGCATGACCTCGTATCGTTCCCTACCAGTTTCCTCTATACAGACATGGGAGGAATTTGGGAGAATGTTTCTTGAGAAGTTCTCAGAGGATAAGACACATTCCATGCTCCTCACCGAGTTGAACACATTGAAGTTCCATAAGAAGGAGAAGGTCAAATATTTTAATCAACAATTTTCCACCATCTTTCATAAGTTCCCACCGAATTTGGCCCTCAATTATTCTATCATTGTGGATTAATACACCTGGGCCCTTCCATACGATATCATGGTGTTTTTCAAGTGTGAAGCTAAAGCCACCATAGTGGACAACTTTGCAGAAGCTCTTGTTGTTAAAAAGGATATGGTATCTATAGGATTTCTTGAACACGATACTCAAGACAAGTCTAAGTCCACAAACAAGAAAAATCAACAATCAACTAGTAAGTCTGGTGACAAGGATAAGGACTCATTTTACTTTTAATGTATATCCAAATCCTTGAAACAAATGGCGAATGAGGTCTCATATTTGAGGAGGAAAACTAGTGATGCCTCATTAGGTAATAGGCTGCCTAAACCGTTTTTCAGGAATAATAACAACACTTCCGCACGGTCGTCTTAGAGCTCTAACACAAACTTCAATACTGAGGAGATTGTTAAAGACAATTTATGCACCTTTCACCAAGCCTCCCGTTCTGAAAATACCTGTCCACAATGGATATAGATCATGACAGAAGTAGTTACTCAACTCCTTGAGGATCAGAATGTAGGATATTTTTAGGAAAAGGCTGAAAATCCTAAGGAAGAAACTACACCCCCCAACGAAAAAATTGGTTCTTCCATCCTATATTCGAATTCATCTGCAAGGAAGATGTTTAATCCTTCCGAGAATCCAACATAGGTGACATTCCCCCATCCAAATTTTCGAAGACCTATAACCTTAGGAGTAAAGGGTCGATACCTGATTCTATTCTGGAAGAGAAAAATATAGCATTGTTGAGAAATAGTATCCCTCCTAACAACTCAAGCCAACCCTCGACCCCCCGCTCCTAAGGCGTCATCTAGCCATAGCCCAAAGGATGCTTCTGTCCACAGGAAGGCCAACCCCTCCACTCCTGGGAGTACATCTAAGTCTGCGCAATCCCCTTCCCTTCTACAATCACCCTTAGAAGGCATCACTCTGTCAGACCTAGGGTATAATATAGTTGAAGACATCAAGAATGCACAAGCCAACATTTCGCTCTACGAGCTTGCAAGTATAGCTAGCCAATGATAATTGATCATCAAAGACTTCACTAACATGTCCTTAAGCAACAAGTGTTCTGTATATGTAAACTTGAAGGTTTATGGTGAAAATTTCAAGTGAAATGTTTAGGGTTTTTAGGCAATTATATCAACTACATTAGCACATAAACATGATTTTAAACTTAATTTTGCAGAAAATAATGAATAAATCAGTACTATAATAGCATACATAAGACAACAAATGATGAAGGAGTTCACCATGCCTAGGCTACATCTCCTAGTCCAACTTCCAATGTTGGGCCTCTTTCATTATGCTCAAAAATATGTGTTTACATCAAGTTACAGTGCTCAAAATTCAAAAACAATGTCTCCAATGGCTCTAGAACAATAAAAAACCCCAACTAGGCTCTTTTTGCTCTCAAAATAGTCAAAAATTGACTGCATTATTCTCCAGAGAAATTTTCCTACTACTTTTTCTCCAAATCGCACCCACCTACTATCCATCCTACAAATTCCACCTTTTTCAGCCACATGGGGTAAAAATTTTGCTTCGCGCTGACAAGATTATCATTGGTTCAGGTGAAAATTGTGCAACCATTAATTTTCCTATGTCCCCCCATGAACTGAAAAAATAACGCCACTTGGTGTGTTTGAGGTCGTTGGATCTGGGCAGTTCAAACTAACCCGCCAATTTCTAAACTACGCCAAACATCAGATTTTGTGTTTGGTTGGGTTAACACCCACTAGGTTATGTTTTAAGAATTTGCGCCATAATTTTAACCAAACCCCGCTCTAACATTGAACTATGGTTGTAAACAATGAACTGCGGTAAGGTCTCGCAGACTTGATTGGCCAAAACATTAAACTTCACCTCGTTCACATGTCGTGATGTCTAGATCGCCAGGATAACTAACCGCCATATGTGCACCAACATAATTGCATCATAAACTTGACCGCTTTCAAAATATGCCATGTGTTATGTGTATTAGCCATTATTTTAACTATTGAACTGAACCCACCACATATAACTTAACCACACCCAAAAATTTGGTTATGTAATACATATAGTTTGGGGTTAATATAACTTATAGCTCGACATTTTACATGTGGTTTGATAATAGTTTAGAAACTTTGGTTTATGCATTATGATATGGTGTTGGTCGTTGATATATGTTGTTGGGGTCAGGGTTAACCCTGGGCCCATGTCTTCCTACCATGTCTCATGGTTGGGTGGACTAGGGGCTAGGGGTTAACCCCATTCCCAACCCCTTAAAAACTTTTCACAAAACTTTAAATAGGTGTCGACTACCATGGTTTAGAAGAACTAGTTGTGGCGCAATTGTATGAGCCCGCGCTGCCACCTGGGATGTCTTTTTTTCGAACCCTATGGAGGCTTGATTCGGTCCAAACCCAAAATTTTTCTCAATTAAAAGGAGGCCATGTGGTTATCACTGATTGGCCCACATGGCTCTCCCTCATTGGTCCAACAAAACAACCGATAAACCAATCACAACCCAAGAAATTTGACCAACCGAAATATGAAACTTGTCAACATATAACTAGCTCACAAAAGTACATTCACTTGCCTAGTCAAATGCCCAGACATCATAAGGACTGCTGACTAGGTGTACCTGCAACCCAAAACTTTAAAATTTTAGTTGTTTTCCAATTCGTTCAAAACGTGATATCGAGAGCTTGCGATATCGGTTTTGAGTGACACAAGTTGTATTGGATTCAGGGCAACGAGATCTTCGCTTTGGCACCAGTTTTAAGACATTTTGAGCACTTTGCAATTTGAGCATTTTACTGATCCACCAGATCATTCCTCCCCACTAGAATCTTTTGGACATCCAAAATCTCATTTTCAGTCAAAAAATAGATGAGGGTACAACTCCCTCACCCTTCCAATCTCAATCCACTTATCTTTGCTTGGATTTTTCGCTTTTAGCTTCTCATGAAAGTAACTCACTTTCCCTGATTTTGGAGTCCTATACTTTCTGTGAAAGATGATATCTTGCTACAATTTTCCAAGATTTCTAGAAAATAAAATTGCCCTTGAAAAAATATGAACATTTCCTCCTCAGTCTTCAATCAAGGGAAACTTAAACAATTTCAAGTTCCTTTCACCTTGAACATTTTCGCCATAATGATGCTTAGCATGTCTATCCTTTCACTTGGCTTAACTCTTTACCAAATGTGATTGTCATCGCCATGCACCATCCTTCTTCAAATCCAAAACATTATGAAACCTACATGAAGATGTTTTGGAACCAATTTCCTCTTTTTCAAATAGATTTCACATTTTCTTTTTGACCCCTACATTCTTTAACACTCACATCTTGTTCACACCAATGTTCAACAATGATGCATCCTGCTGCAATTTCACTTCAAGTTGTTTACCTCTTTTTAGAGGAAAAATGTTAGACTCCTGAAACATATTATCACATGGATTAGAAACCTCAATGAAATCAGATTTAAAGCTTGATTCATATCTTTGAAAGGCTTTATATATCTCAACATCTTTGTGCTTGAACATTAACAATGAAAAATTCATAATAGCATTAACAATCCTCTTTATTTGTCCAACATTCACAAGAGAAAAAATCAATTTCTTGCTATGTGCTCTAACAATGTACTCAATACCACTCTTGAACAAATGATATTTAGTCTCATGGCGATGAAAAATGGCTCTTATATCATATAGATATGGTCTTCCAAAAATAATACCACATATATCAAGTGAAACTACATCAAGTTCAAACTCATCAAGAAAGTTTGCAATGATAGAAAATCTAAGTACGCATTTCCTTTTCACCTACAATTTTTTATTCTCACATACCGAACCTAAAGGATAAGGTTTAGGATGAGGAATGGTTTCTAAATACAACTTATTGACAATGTCTTCTAAGATCATATTTTCTTGTGAACCACTATCAAACAGTGTATCTATCTTGGTATGTTTTGTAATGACTCTAATGTGGAAAAGCTCTATTCTTGTTTCTTCATATTAGTCATAATTGAGACTATTTGAAGAAAACGTACTTTCAATGTCCTTACCTTTCAATCCCATGGCTGTGATATTTGTTTCATCCCCAGAATTTGATTCTAAATCATGTTGTATAGTTGCAGAAACATTTTTATTTTTTCTTGTTTTTAAACTTTGTGGGTCTCATCTCAGGATGAAGTTTCCAACAATGATCTTCATCATGGCCCTCTTTGGAACAATGTTTTCATGTGATTTTTTATTTCTCCATCTTGATGGCAACGTTCTTCTTTCCTTTTCCTTTGAACTTACCTTCTCCTTTGTCTCCATACTAGAAGGTGTTCTCACTTGTTTCATCAGAAATATTCTTCCCTCTTACTTCTAGATGTGTGGAATGTACACAAACTTCATCTAAATTTGTAGGGTTAAACATGAGAATAGCGTGTCTCAAGTAACTATGAAAACCTCCAATGTATTTGAGTAAAGTGTCTTGAGAGGATAAATCAACACCCAAACTCAATGTTCTACTTCTAAACTCTTGGGTATAACTTTTCACACTTTGACTCTTTAATTGCCTAAAGTTTTACCAATCCATGATAGCTTTCAACATGTATGCTAAAGGATAAAATTTTCTTCTTAATGTAGTAACAAAATCATTCCAAGAAGATAAAACCTTACCATGTTTCTTCATGTCCTCTTGAGTTTTAGCTTCCCACCAAATAAGTGTTGCACTTTCAAACCTTAATGAAGTAAGTTGAATCTTGGTCTTATCATCCTTGATCCTTTGTATCCTGTAATACACTTCAAGATTACGAACCCAATTATCTATTTTCTCAACATTTACCTCTCCATTATAGATAATAAATTCAAACTTTATGTCAATTTTCAAAAGTGGAGTTTTACCATGTCCCTTTGGAGAATGTGGAGGTGTTTATGAAGGGGTTGATGTAGGAGATGATGATGGTGAAGATGGAGGTGAGGGTGGAGGTGAAGATAAAGGTGGAGTTAAAGGTGGTTTGTCACCATTTCCTCCATTCCATTTTGGAGGCTTGTCCCCATCTCCTCCATTTCCTTTTGGTGGTTTATCTCCATCTCCCTTTGCATGATTGGAGCTCTCACCTTGCAACCTTGTATTCCTCTCTTCATAGAGAACTTTAACCATCTGTGTCATGCCAAAGAATGCTTTCCTAAATTCTTTCTCATCCTCAGAAATATTTTTAGGCTATACTTCATGTGTCATGACTGGTGAGACTTTGGTTAAACTTGAGGTGAAACTGGTGGTGGAGATTGTGGCAAATGTGCTCTCCTTGAAGTTGCTTAAGGACTTGATCCCACAAGTTTTCTTGCCTCTTTTGAGATTGAACCTTATAATCATTAGAGACACTTGCAGTAAAATTAGCCCTCAAAACAACCAAAGAACTCTAGCCCTTATACCAAATTGATCTGTGTATGTAAACTTGAAGGTTTATGGTGAAAATTTCAAGTGAAATGTTTAGGGTTTTTAGGAAATTATGTCAATTAAATTAACACATAAACATGATTTTAAACTTATTTTTTCAAAAAATAATGAATACATCAATACCATATCATCATACACAAGACAAAAAATGATGAAGGAGTTCACCCCTCCTAGGCTACATCTCCAGGTCCAGCTTCCAATGTTAGGAATTTTTTATTATGCTCAAAAATATGTGTTTACATAATGTTACGATGTTTAGAATACAAACAAAATGTCTACAATGGCTCCATAATAGTAAAAAAACCCCTACCTAGTCTCTTTCTGCACTCAAAAAGGTCAAAAATTGACTACGTTATGCTCCAGAGAAGTTTTCCTGCTAATTGTCCTCCAAATCACACCCACCTGCTATCCATCCTACAAATTTTTCCTTCTTCGTCCACGTGGGGTGAAAAATTTTCCCCACACTGGCAAGATTCCCACCAATTTGGGTGGAAATTTTTGAATCATTAATTTTCCTATGTTGCCCTATGAACCAAAAAAATAGTGCCCCTTGGCGCATTTGAGGTCGTTGGATATGGGTGGTTCAAGCGAACCCACCAATTTCTAAACTGCACCAGAAACCAAAGTTCATTTTTGGTTGGGTTAACACCCACTGGGTTAGGTTTAAAAACTATATGCCATAATGTTAACCAAACCCCTATCCAGCATTGAACTGTGGTTGTAAACAATGCACCGTGGTAAGGTCTCACCCGCTTAATTGGCCATAATATTAAACTTCGCCTCGTTCAGATGTCGTGACCTCTGGACCGTTGAGTTAAATAACCACCATCTGTGCACCAACATAACTGTGCCATAAAATTGAACACTTTAAAATTTTTCCATGTGATATGTGTATTGGCCACTGGTGTAACTGTTGAACCAAACCCGCCACATATAAATTAACCACACCCAAAACTTTGGTTATGTAATGCATATAGTTTAGGGTTAATTAACATATGGTTCAACGTTTTACATGTGCTTTGATAATAGTTTTGAAACTTTTGTTTATGCATTATGATGTAGTGTTGGCCATTGATATAATTTGTTGGCGTCGGGGTTAACCTCAGGCCCCTATTTGCCTACCACGCCTCATGGTTGGGTAGAACAGGGGCTAGGGGTTAACCCCGGTCACGGCCCCCAAACAACATTGCACTAAACCTTAAATAGGTTCTGACTACCATTTTTATAAGAACTAATTTTGGCACAGTGGTATGATCCTATGCTACCACCCGGAAGGTCTGCTATTTGAACCCTATGGAGGCCTGATTCAGCCCAAACACAAAATTTTGCAAAGCACAAGGAGGCCACTTGGCTCTCCCTCATTGGTCCAAAAAAAAAACCCATAAACCAATCACAACCAGAGAAATTTGACCAACAAAAAGATGACACTTGTAAGAATATAACTAGCTCACAAAAGTACAGTCACCTACCTAGTCAAATTCCCAATCAAAGTACAAGTTGCTGACTGGGTGTACCTGCAACCCAAAACTTTAAAATTTTAATTATTTTCCAATTCAATCTGAACGTGATATAGGGAGAATATGATGCCTATTTTAAGTTAAATGATTTGTGTTGGATTTAGGGAGACGATATCTTTGCTTTGGCGCAAATTTAGAACCGTTTTGAGCACTTTGAAATTTGATCATTTTACTGATCCACCGGATCAAAAAGGCTACTCCTTCAAATAAAAGCTCTTCAATGCATCCTTAGGCCTCAATAAACCTTCGATCCATAGTGAATGTTGCTAATTCCAATTCGAGAGGTTCGACCCCCCCCATTTCTCCTGTGTGTACCTACAACCCAAAACTTTAAAATTTTAGTTGTTTTCCAATTTAGTATAAACGCGATATAGGGAGAATACGATGTCTATTTTAAGTGAAATGATTTGTGTTGGGTTCAGGGAGACGATATCTTCACTTTGGCGCAAATTTAGAACTATTTTTAGCACTTTTAAATTTGAGCATTTTACTGATCCATCGGATCAACAAGGCTACTCCTTCTTGAAATAAAATCTCTTCAATGAAACCTCGGGCCTTAATCAACCTCCAATCCATAGCAAACTCTCCTAATTCCAATTCGACAGATTCGACCCCCCCATTTCTCCTGTCTTTTGAAATTTTTAACTTCAATGTGCACATCTTCCTTGTTGACTCAGGTGCATCAACCAATGTTATGCCTTTATCTATGTGAAAAAAGCTAAAAATTCAACCAGAGAAGACCGACACTAAAATCATTCAACTATATAGATCCCAAGTCTCTGTTATTGTTGAGCTGAATAATGTGATAATTAGACTATCCTAAGGCTCTAGGGTGCATTAATTTATTGACATAGTCATCGTAGACATCCTGGAAGCATACAACTTATTGCTTAGTAGAGACTCATAAAGAAAAAGTCAGGTGTATTTTGTCATTGATTGGTCCCACCTATGGCTCCCTTAAAAAGGCAAGAATAACCATATCAGAGTGAATATCTAACCATACATGAAATACATAGTCACGGATCTTGAATCCTCGAATGAGCCCATTATATTTTCTCAAGAAGAATTGGTAATGTGTTTCTTGAAGACCAACCTTCGATGCTATCAAGCCTTGCCATCACCCATCACACCTGACAACGAGATGGAAATCCTTCCTTGCCCTCCAGACGATGCTAAGGAATCATGTACCATAGATGTAAATATTTTTCTCATAGATACAAATGAAAATAAAATTTGTACATTATATTATGACGGGTCTAAGACACAAGATGGATTTGGTGTCAGCTGCATCCTTATGGACCCCAAAAAAAACAATTTTTTTTAATTTCTTGTAGGTTGGAATTTTAGTGCACTAACAACACCCCGGAGTATGAGGCACTCATCCTTAGAATCAATAAATCTATCGACCTAAAGGTTGAATTCTTTAAAGTGATCGGTGATTCAGAAATCATCACAAGGCAAGTATGTAATACAATTCATTGTTTTTCACCGCACTTAAAAGGTTATCAACAAAAGGTATGGATAACAATCTCTTCCTTTAAATATTTTTGCGTTAATTATATCCCTAAGATTAATAATGCTACCACCGACACTTTAGCCAATGCTGCGGCTAGGTTTACACCATTAAGAGATGGTTTTTCTATTGAAATAGTGTATAAAACCATTGTTCTAGATAATGTAACTAATATACTCATTTTTAATGATGATCAACATATTATTGAATTCATTTTGTGTTGGACATTGGGTTCAATGCTCTCCATGTGATTCGCGACATGAACTAACCGCCTCTCATGGATCCTAACTCTGGAAATTGTAGTGGAGACTAACGCCTGTATGTTTTGGTCTAACGACAATCGTGATTCCAACAAGTGGTATCAAAGTGACATAGGATCATACCACTTGGGGGGGAGATTGTTGGACATTGGGTTCAACTCTCCCCATGTGTTTCACGACATGGAATAACCACCTCTCATGGATCCTAACTCTAGCAATTGTAGCAGAGACTAATGCCTGCAGGTTTTGGTCTAACAAAAATCATGATTCCAACATGTTGAAGATCGACATATTTAAGGATGTAGTGATAGAAGAGGAAGAGTGTGAAAGGCCTTGGAAAAGGAAGCAGATGAGTGCAAGGATAACCCCATGCCCAAAGGTGTAGCCACACTGGAAAATGTTTTTGATCTACAGAATCATTTCCGGGGCCCAACGAATACCAAGACACAAAGCTCCACAGTCTCACATGCGCAAATAAATCTTAAGATTGAGGCTGACCCGAAGTTCATCAATCTTGGTAATGGATCTTCACCTAAGGAAAAACAATCATTCATTAGCTTATTTAAAAGGTATCAGGATGTATTCTCCTGGACTTATTATGACCTCAAAGCATATGACACCATGATTATCCAACATGTAATACCAATAAAGGAAGGGTTAAAGCATTTCCAACAGAAAATTAGGAAGGTACATCCCACCATGGAACCTCTTATTTAAAATGAGATGAAGAAGCTCCTCAATGGACATATTATCTTCAAAGTCATGCATTCTACCTAGGTCTTGAATCTGGTTCCTGTGTGAAAGAAGTCTGGTGAAATTCGACTGAGCATCGACTTCCAGAATCTCAATCGGGCTTCAGAAAAATACAACTATCAGGTTCCCTCTATGGAGCAGATTCTTAAAATTGTGTCTGTTTTGGAAATTTTATATTTACTCAATGGCTTCTCTAGATACAACCAAGTCGTATTTGTTGAATCAGATCGTTTGAAGGCAACCCTCAGAACAAAGTGGAGAACTTTTGTTTTTTTACTCATGCCCTTTGGTCTAATTAATGTTGGAGAAACCTTCCAAAGGGAAATGGACATTGCCTTTAGGGGGCTAATGGTCAGAGTGAGGTGGTCTATATAGATGATGTGATATTATTCTCAAAGAAGAGATTCGACCACCTTTGTCAACTGAAGAAAATATTTGAGCGATGTCAAAAATATTGGATTTCAATGAATCCAAAGAAGAGAATTTTCATGGTATCTGTTAGACTCCTATACCAATAGGTTTTATTTTTCATGATTGTCTTGATTGAACTATGGAATATGTTCAAACCTTTTTCTTGAGCAAAGGTGTTCCATATTCTTGAAAAACCAAAAAATCAAAAAATTTAAAAAATGTAAAGAGGGTATACCCTAAAAGAAAAATCAAAGGGTAAGAAAAATAAATTGATCAAGAAAATGAAAGAAATGAACCCCAAGCAAAAAATAGACCAAGGAAAGTGTGCAAATCCAAATGCCACTACTATTTCATTTTTGTAATAAAGCAATTGTGTGCAGCTTGTCAAACCTTTGCCACAATTCATGAATAAGTCAAACTGTTTAAACTTGGCTTACTCATATTTCAATTTCATGTTGTGGATTAGAGAATAAATATCTGACCAAACAGTTTAATCTTGGCAGATAAGTAGATAGGTAGAGTTAATAAGAGGTGCTCAACAGTTTAATCTGAGCCCTTGGATGTAATAAGGGTAGAATTAGATAGATTTTCCTTGTAAAAAGAAAAGATTGAAAAGGGTTTGCAAGTCTAAATGCACCCTAATAAAGAAAAGAAAATGGTAGTGTTAAGTAGATAGGGTAGGTAGATGGTGCTGCAAAGTGTTATCGGATGAATGATGCTGCTACATGTTTTTGATCCTTTGCTTTCATCACAAATACTAAAGCAGGAAATACACTGGAAAATCACAGCAAGCAAAGTCAAACTCATTAACTTCCCTTATCACTTTCCCCTCAAAAGTTTTACTAATTTCCCCCAAAAGTGCTAAGGTATTTGGAGATCAAAAGGGCTCAAGGCATTTCCTTGACTTCTGGAGGGACCGGACCCTCGGCCTAATGATCAAAAAGACCTAAGTACTTGAGATAATTTATCATTATAATCATCCATCTTTAACCTTGTCCTAAGTAAAATCCCATTTTACTTAGGAAAATCATGCAAAATTCCATAAAAATCCCTCATGATAACTTGCTATTCTAAGTTTAAGTGTTGAGATAAGATATTGCGATTTACTTCAAAAGTTGTCACTTTCTTAGATGTGCAAAATATTTTGAGTTTCCTTGTCCCTTGGTCATATTAATGTTTAACTCTATTTACTAAATCCCTAGTGAAATGCCCTATCCTAAGTATATAACTCCTTTTTTATAAATAACCCAAAAAACCCCTCTATTATAAAGTTTAACCAAAGTGTTTATTTCCCCGCGCATTCAAATAAAAACCCATTATACTCCCTTTGGTTAAATATATCATTATACCATAAACGCGCCCCTATGGTAAGTTAAATACATTTGTTAAACTACCATATAATAAAATAAAAACATATGTATGAAAAATAAACTTTAAACATATGATATATATGTTTAAACCCAAAAATATAAATAAAACCTGAAGTTTTATTTTCGAAACCAAACTTTGGAAAATCCCACGCCAACGTGGCTCATCCACCTGGCATTTCACCCTACGTTTTAACCCCACCACGACCCCTATTTCCTTTATCACAGTGGGATTAACTAATTATCAGAATTAGTTAATAACCACCCTTCTCCGAAAATTAAAAGCTTTCCGGGATGTTTTATAATGTTAAATCGTGTTTAAAACCCCGACGGGCCCACACCTTAATCCTCCGCTTATTCCCCGTCATTGAAACCGTCCGATCACTCTTCCAAAGATCGACGCTTCCTATCAATCCCGCTACCCATCCCTTGTCAGCATTTTAACGAGCGGGGAATGGGTGTTATTTGACTAGTCACCCGTCCACGCGTCAATAACTTTGTGGAATCGCTGCCCTCGCGGTTAATACCGCCTTTGCTCATAAGCGGTGCGGGGACTTACCACTTACCGCCCTGCCCCTCCATCATACGTCAGCCCGTACTACTATGACGTCACTCCTCGAAAAAATAAAAAACCCTTTTAACTTGTAAATAAGGCCAATTTTTCATGTTTTTTCCGTTATTTTCGTTATTAAACGCGACTGTGCTCTCTGCTACGATTTTCGAATTTTCTTTGAAATCCACTGTTCCATTCAATTTCGCTCCATAAATCCGCCAGACCTGCGTTCAAGCGTCCTCCTGCTACCGCCTGTTACCTGTTAAGAACCAGTTTTCTTCCAAAAACAGGTATTTATCCTACTCCGCCCCGAACTGCAAGAAAAACTATGTTTTCTTTGTTTTTCGCTGAATTAGTGATTAAAACTCATCACTGAGATCTTCCCCAGAGGTTTTAAAACTGTGCAATTGCTCCCTGAAACTGCATTTGTGTTAATTTCCTTCATTTTAGAAATCACGCCCGGCCTGTGAAGAAAACCAGAAACCTCCGTTTTGAATCCACAAGAACCAAAATGGAGGCCCCGGCAGCTTTGAATATAACTCCACTGAATGCCCCTCACCGTGAATTGGAATATTTACCTTTGGTAGATAAAGATTTCCAAATTAAAGACTTGCATTTTGATGAAAGTCCCCTTTTGAGTTATTGTCGCTGCAGAGACGAATACTAAAAGGGGCAAGATCTTATAGGGTTGTGGGAATCCAATCTCCCAAGGTATCTCATCCCTTCAGTCATTTTTTTCCCAGAAATCATCCATTATTGCCATTCAAACTATGATCCCACTCAAAGGGCTGTAATAGCTCCTGATCAAAGTGTTCTGTTTCCCATTACTCCCCAGGCTATCAATGCCATGCTACACTTTGAACCAGACCAAGAACTAGCACCGTTGTCTATGGAAGAATTGATTGAGAAGACTAGGCAGTTAACCCCAGAAAAGCTAAAATCCATGTGCCAGAATTTCATGTTGCCTGAACATCAGCCTAAGGGGTCTCCTCCCTATGGTTTTTATTATTTCAATACATTGGGAAGGCTCATCATAAATATGATATCTTTTGTCTTGGGATTCAATACTAGTGAATATGTGGATGAAATAACACTGGTTTTACTATCTATCTTTACTCCTGGGCAGCCTCCTAAAGTTAAATATGACTTTGCCTCTTTCATAGCCAATAAGATCCATGATCAGTTCATGAGGCTAGATGATGAGAAAGTTTTCAAATATTCCTCAGCTATTTATCATCTCATTATCTCCTATCAGTCAGAAAAGTTCCCTTTCCCTGTTAAAAAGATTGATGCCAAGGGAAACCCCAGGTCAGTCATATTTTGGTCCCCCATAATTCATTCTTCCTCTGATTCTCCCTATTCCTACACTGAGTTCATTGATCAGTTTGTATATCCTGCAACAACTTTGTTAACAGGAATCCCTCCCCCAAGGCTCAGTAATGAAATAAAAAAGACTTTGCAACTTTCAAGGACTTATAAAGTTGGAGATTGGTATTTGTATCAAAACCATACAGTCATCAGAATTTATGGATGTGAATTACATCCATTCAGGTTACCAAGATATGTGCCCATGAGGATTTTTTCCTTGGAATACTTCAGGCAAATGAATAATTCAGATGTGATCCATTTTTGTAGTGTGAAGAAGAAAGCCCAATTAAGGATCAAAAGTCAATTAGGTCCTTTCATCTGCAACTCTAGGGAGGCCGAGCGAGAGGCAGAAATTATATTACAAAGCAAGTTCCAAAGAAAATTTCGTTGGGTTCCTTATGACCCATTTGGTTTTATTTGTGAAAAGAGATTAAAGAACAAATCATCCTCTTATATACACCACAAGATTCCTGAACTAGAACAATATGCCAATCAAGATGAATGGGTTGAAGGAACACTTGTTGAGGAAGAGAGTGAAGCTGATAAAATGAACAAAATTATGAAAGATCTCGAGAAGAAGTATGACCTAGAATCTTGTGGTCAAGTGCAGGTACCCCAAATTGGCACTTCTTCAGCAGCAACTTTACAGCAGCTGAACATTACGGGAAACGGTTCATCGGTTGCGACGAGAACCAAGAGCAAGAAGGAACACAGAAATCCGGGTCATTAAAACTTTGGTCATGGCGGAGAAACTACAACAAACTTCCAAAGCACGGACAACGATCACGGGTTTCTCCCTCAGGATGAGCACACTCCAAGTTCCGAGAGTTGCAAACTCCATTAAATGTGAAATAGGAAAAAGCGGGTTCAGACACCCTCCTCCAAAAGAAACCTCCCAGTGCATCAAGCTAAAATCCTCAATCAGATCCACTTCCAGATGTGGAAATCATAGATAGAAGTGTTTGATAATGGAAAGAAATGATCAACTAAGCGCGGGTACTAAGATGGAACACGGGACGAGAAGAAAATGGTTACAAAAGCAATTAAGTACTGAGGTATCCTCTTTCAGACCACCAAAGACAGACACAGGGGATATTAAAAGAACCTTCATTAATATTAAAGCAAAGAATGATCCATTAAAAATGAAGGTATATGATCAATATATGAAAATGGCTCCCCATAATCAAGAAAGGCTAATGTCAGCATTTGACATGTCACAAGGCAAAATGATAATGAGCCACTTCAAGTCAAAGGTGCCAAAACCCATTACTGCAGCTGACTACATCAAGACAAATTTTGAAGTTCTGGCAAAGGATATTCATCCTCTGGACCAGATAGAGCTACACAGAAAAACTAGGGAAATGGTCTATTCCACTCTTACCAATAAGGCCATGGCAGCTATAACGCTGCAGGATTCTTTGAATAACACAACTGCACAATTGCAAATTGAGAAGGCCTCTTCACAGGCCAAAGATAACAGAATAAAGTCTTTAGAAGACATAATCATTGGTTTGAGTCACAACCCCAAAGACATTAAAAGTATTGAGGCATTAATAAAGAAGAAAGATGATGACATAGCTGCACTGAGAAAGCAGCTAAAATTTCCAGCCTCAAGGCACCCTCAGACCCAAGAAGTTCTAAAGGGGAATTCACAGGAAGAAATAATGGAGTTGCTCCTAAATATGACTGAGCGACTAAGTGAAACGGAGAAGGAATTGGAACAAGCTTTGCAGGAACAGGAAACTATCAGGCAGACATCAACCACAGGTACTACAACAATAGGTCAGCAAACACAGCCATCCCAGGTAAACACTTCTGGTTTGAGTTCCGATGAATTAATAAAACAAATGGAAAGTCTACAACTAAGGGTCACAGAACTTCAAACCACGAAATTGCAATTAGTAAAATTGGAGGAGAAATATGATACATCTAAGAAGACAGTTGCTGATAACACCAGGGAAATAAAAAGATTAGAAAAATTGGTTCAGGCTTTGGAAAAAGATCTTTCATTGAAATAGCCTTTAAAGGAAATAAATGAAATTCTTTGGGGTAATATCATTGAGTTAATAAAGGGTATTTGGCCCTCTGTTCAAGCAATTTTTGAACAAAATGATTTGGTTAAAATAGCTCAAGAAGAAATAAACAGAACCAGAAATGAATTAAGAGGCAGGCCTGAGCAGGCCAATCAGCTCATTCAATTTTTGAACACCCGGACAAAGCAACAACTTGCATTATTAGGGATTGAGGACAGGACCGGCACAGTTTTGGAAATAAAGAGAGTTTTCATCAAAAGAACTTTCATGCAGAATTTAGAAAGGAAGTGCACAGATATTTTGGTTGATATCAATATTTTCAGAGAAAAATTTCAAGCTTTGTTGGACAGTGGGTTACCAAGTCCTATGCTCTCAGAGGATCAAATAATGGATTTGGAAACCTATGTAAAGAAAATAAATGCTCATGCTCAAAATACAGCTGCTTGTTCTCCTAGTTTACCAGAAACAACATTACCAACAGGGAGAAATATCTATGATAGAGTGAGGAATTTATTTCATTTGGAACATGAGATAAAGTATCTATTTCCTAATGAGCCCACCTTTTACAAACTCACAAAAGCAGATGAGACATTGAGAAAACTCAAAAGGACTGTGATACCAGACGATTCATGGTGGAGAGACTTATTGGAAATTCTATAAAAGTTATTTTCAGGATGAGAATTTTATCTTTACTATCAGGTAAATGATAAAAATTAGTACAGATGAAAGAGTATCAGTTACACAAGTTAAAGAGTATCCGTAAAGACAAAGAGTATCAAACAAGCAAAGAAATTACTCAAAAAGACAGCAACAAGCCCTTTTTCAGCACTTACCTCCAGCACATCCATAAAGAAAGGAAACAGCACATCAGCAGTTACCTATTATTCTATCCACGAGACCATTTGTCTCCTGTTTATTTGTAAATCACTCCTTAGTCACCCTAGATTATGGGCTAAGTTAGTGTGAGATTTTTTCAAAGTTTTTCTTGTATAAATAAACCCTCAAAGGAAGTATTGAGGGTGGATTCTATTACTCTGCTGTAACATTGAGATTTTCGGAATAAAAGCATTTTGGAGAAATTTATTCGTGGCTTACTGGATGATGATTTAAAGCACTGGACTTGTTGCAGGATTCATGTGTTGGACTACAGTTCAATAAGTTCTTCTACCCTTTTGTCTGAAATTTTATATTAGTTTATAATATCATCATGTCCATTTCTGAATAATTTACATAAAGGATTGAATCAGAATTTGCTTAATTGTACTCTGATTTCAAATGTGATTGTTCTTAATGTTTTCCTCTAAATTAGTTCTAAGCATGAATTCTTAAATGCTCTTGCTTTGCTAATTTAAACATTGTTGATTACTATAATAAAGAATTCTTCGTTGCTCTTTATTTGTAGTCATCTCATTTCTTTCTTTTGAACATGGTGAAAGATTCTTAGCTGCCTTTCATCCCTTCAAGATCATCCCATCCACTTTAAATTTTAAGGATTGGTCTCTGTCTAGCTATCTTGCCCTGTAATACCATCTTGTGTTTAGAATAGAAATCCAGTAAAGCCATCCTTTGACTCCATAGCCCAATGGACTGAAAACTTTCAACCTTGCCCTCAGTTTAAGGATTCCACCATTTTTCAAAACAAACATCTTGGATCTATAACTAGCCTAAAACCTACTAAGAACAAAGATAAATCATAAAGAGAGAGCCCTCTCTGGATGCAGATTGGCTAGATTCTGCATCTAAAGGTTGGTTTGTGGTTACCTCAGGTATACTTTCCTCTTACACAACTTCTAGGAATACCTGAGTGATAACATAGTGGCGACCATACTGGGGAATTTGAATCATTTTATTGATACTATTGTTTGATTTATAAGCTATAGACAGAGTCTGAAGATCAGCCAGGTAGCCTTTGAAATTGCTTTTGCTCTGCAATTGCAAAAGTAAATAAATGCTGCTTCAGTCTATCTCTGATTTAGCTTATATACTGAACCTTAGTTTCAAAATATTCAATCATATTCTCTAGTTTAACAGATCTTTGAGAAAATTTTAATCACACATCATTATTTCTTGAAGAATTTGTAGAAGTTGTATTTATTCTTTTAATTAAAATCAAAAATCCAAAAACACATAGTCTAGGAAAACTGGCTTCAGAAAGGATTCGACATACTAGGTCAAACCCTGACCCCAATCCACCATTAATATTTGAAAATCCGAATCTGATTCCTAGGATTCTTAGAAGACAAGGAAGTCAAGAAAGTTATGAAAGAGGAAGTCAGGAGAGTTCAGGAAGTTCTAGACCACTTTCTAGATCTGCATCTTGTCCTGTGAAAATTATATATATTGATGACATTCCTTTTGATGCACGATTTGAAACATCTTTATTTGTGAATTTTTCTGAAACTGAATTATCCAGATTAGTTCCAAATCCATTGTTCTTTGAAGATTTGCAATACAGATTTGTTTCACATCATCTTGACAGAGAATTACATAACTCTATTCAGACTGATCAAACCTTTGAAGAAAGTTCAAACATCTCTGTGATTATTGAAGCATCTCCAAGTTCAGTCACTTTTTCTCAAGCTTTTCAAACACCTGTCACCCCTTCTACTCCTCCATCTCCTCCTGCCAGACCATCAACTCCTATCACCCCACTTTATCTTCCAATGGCTAATCGATATGCCCCTTTACAGTTACCAGCCAACCCTCCAGCTTTACCTCAAGATTATCAAAGTAAGATCACACCTTTTGATGGATCAGGTACTTACACAGCTCAACAACACACCAAAAGGATGACTGATTACTTTGAGTTCTATGAAATTGATACTGATAATATCCGAATGAGAATTTTCGTTCAGAGTCTTACTGGAGAAGTTAGAACTTGGTTTAGGGCCCTTGCCCCGAACAGTATCGCTGATTTAGAAGCTTTATATAGGGCATTTTTGAACAAATGGGAGAAGAAAAAGGATCCTCTTCAGATCCTATCAGAATTTGAGAAATTAAGAAGAAGACCTAACGAAACAGTACAAGATTACATCATTAGATTCAATGAAGCATATAATGCAGTTCCTCAAAACCTAAGACCCCCACCTGACTCTGTATTGGTTAAATTTCCAGACGGTTTTGATTCTGACATAGCTTATTCCCTCAGGGAAAGGGCTTCTCAAACATTAGAGGAAATGCAGAGCATAGTGGTGAGTGTAGAAGCAAATCTGATAGAAAAACGAGCCAGAGCTAGGGCAGAAAGAAGAATGCCTATGAATGAAGAACCTTCAGCTTTTGAAAAGAAGCTGGATGTAATCATTAAAGGTATGGAAAGATTAGGAGACAGAGTGGAAACCATTGAAAGAAAATCTTCTACTGATAACCAGAATGTTGCAAGAAACCCAAACTTTAGGAGGAATCTGAATCAAAATAGTGGAAAGAATGTTCCTGATCAGAACATTAGGCCACCCTTCCAAGAAAACTTTGTTGAAGGCTCAACTTCTGAAGAACCTACAGAAGATGTAGAAATAAACAATGTAACAGATGACAAAAATGAACCAGAGGTTTTCCTATCCCAGGATGGTCAAGAGAATCACATCCTTGAAACATTCCAAACTCATTCAGGTGAGACTTTTGATTTCAAGGAAGGCTATGACACAGCAATTTATGAGGTTCATAAACAGTACAACTTGAGAAGTAGACGGATTGATGTGCCAGAGAATAGAAAACAGAAAACTACAAAACAAAATGTCAAAGGTAAAGTCAACATTCCCCCTGTACAAAACAGTCCCCAAGTACAAATTTTGTCTAGAATAACTCCCAACTCTTCAAATCCAATAATTGAAGATGTCTCTGACAACCAACCAAACAACAAACAACAGTCTAATAATTTTCCTCCTATAGGAGACGTAGAAGAATCAGTAGAGGTTAGTCCAAAAACATCTTCAAAACAAAACTTCATTCATGAAAAAGAGAAAAACATTGAAGATCCAAAAAACAGAGAAAACCCAACTGTGCAAAACACTAAAACTCAAACAGAAAAACCTTTCAATCTAGAGGCTGAAATAGGCAAACTAAAGATAGTTGTTCCTTTATCAGAATTGGCTAAACATGATGTCTATAGAAGTCAGATTACCAAGTCCCTAAACATTAACATTACTGGATTGGATGATTCAGTAAACATTCTTGATGATCAACCCAAACTTCTTTTTGGCCCTAAGGTTAATGGCAAACCAGAAAGTGGAGGAACTCCTCCGTTTTATGTAAGCCTGAATGTTCATGACAAGATACTCCATAATGCAATGCTTGATTCTGGAGCATCTCACAATTTGATGCCAAAAGAAGTAATGGAAAGATTAAATCTAGATATTACCGGACCGTACAAAGATCTGTTTTCATTTGATTCTAGTCAGGTAAAATGTTTAGGTTTGATTAAAGATTTGTGTGTTACTTTAGTTCAGTACCCTGCTAAATCTGTTTTGATGGATATAGTAGTGGCTGATATCCCTCCTAAATATGGTATGTTATTGTCTAGATCCTGGGGTGCTAAACTTGGAGGGTCTATTCAACTAGACATGTCATATGCAACTATTTCAGTATTTGGTCAGCCTAAAAGATTATATAGAGAAACCTTGATGAAGTACTTAGTTAGTAGCCATGAGAAGCCTGAAAACTTCCCTGTTTACTCTGTACATTCTGATATGGATTCTTTTATTTTATACAATGCTGAGTTGGATCTCCCTACTGAAATAGAAGCTCCAGAATTGGAAACCATAAACAAAACCACTGTTAAAATTGAAGAAATCTCTGAAAATAAAGAAATAACAGATGATCAAGAAATACCGGAAGAAACTAAACAACTAGCTCCTGTCAAGAAACATTTTAAAACAATTGATGAGGATTATGAACATGAAATTCTATGGCATTTAGAGTTTGATGGCTCAGTAAACAAATTAGGAGCAGGAGCTGGCATTTGGTTACATAATGTTGAAAACAATCATGCTGAGGGTCATGCTTATAGGTTGAATTTCAAATGCACTAACAACATGGCAGAGTATGAAGCTCTTTTATTAGGGCTTAAACATGTCAAGAAGTTAGGAGCTATTAGGGTATCAATCATAGGAGACTCCGAACTAATCATTCAACAAATTAAAGGAGAATGTTCAACAAAAGACATGAGACTGAAACAATATAGAGAGACAGTTGTAGAGATTCTCAACACATTTTTACAAGCTCAACTTGCCAAGATTCCCAGGAAACAAAATTTGCATGCTCACAGTTTAGCAATGTTTGCTAGTACATGCAAGTTACCTTTTGACCCTAATCATCATTTTTCAGCTGAGATTAGGCATAGGCCTGCTATACCAGACAATCTTTTGAATTGGCAAGTATTTGTGAATAACAATCAAATCAATAATTTTTTGACACTTCAAAATGAGTTTTCTAACTGTAATATAGATGAAGACATAACTATTGATGAATTTGATCAAGAAAAAGAACAAAAAATAGAAATTTCAAGAGAAAATGCAATTCATATGCTGCACCCAACCACATTCACTGAAAAGGACATGCAAAATTTGAAACACATGGAATTTGATGAGATCATAGAAGATGAGACAGAAATCATCAATTTAAAAGATAATCATTTGCCCAAAGGATTAACTCCTTTGGAAGATCTGTTTGTCTCAAACAATATTCCATTTAGACCTAAAATGGAACCTGTGAAGGCTGATATAGAAGAATGCAACTTAGGAACCCCAGAAAATCCCAAAATGGTCAAGTTGTCCAAATCTCTTCCAAAAGATCAAAAGGTTAAATATGTTGAACTATTAAAAGAATTCCAGGATGTTTTTGCCTGGAGTTATGAAGATCTCAAATCTTATGATACATCCATCATTCAACACACTATACCTTTGAAACCAGATCAGAAACCTTTTAAACAAAAGCTTAGAAGAATAAATCATGTTTTATTACCTTCAATTGAAAAGGAAATCAAAAGAATGTTTGAGGCAGGGATTATAGCTCCTATCAGATTCTCAGAATGGGTTTCTAACCTGGTACCAACAAGAAAGAAGACAGGAGAAATTAGACTGTGTGTCGACTTAAGAAATTTGAATAAAGTTTCTTTAAAAGACAACTATCCTATGCCGAAAATGGACCACATTCTGCAAAGGGTAGTAGGATCTTCGAGAATATCACTACTGGATGGATTTTCAGGGTACAACCAGATTCTGGTTCATCCTGATGATCAGGATAAAACAGCATTTACAACACCATGGGGTACGTTTAAATATGTCAAAATTCCATTTGGGCTCAAGAATGCAGGAGCTACATTTCAAAGAGCAATGGATATTGCTTTTGCTAAAAAGATACATGATTTTCTGGTTATTTACCTAGATGATTTGACTGTTTTTTCTAAAACAGATCAAGAACATTTAGATCACCTAAGGCAAGTATTTATAAAGTGCAGAAAATATGGGATTTCTTTAAACCCTAAGAAGTCATTGTTTGGTTTGGAAGAAGGAAAGCTTTTAGGTCATATTATTTCTAAAGATGGCATTAGGATTGATCCAGAAAGAATTCAAGCTATTTTGCAAATACCCCACCCCAGAAACATAAAAGAATTGCAAGCATTCATAGGAAAGATTAATTTCTTAAGAAGGTTTATTTCTAGTTTAGCTGAGTTACTTAGATTACTTACTAACATGTTGAGGAAAGATTCAAGCATTGACTGGACTGTAGAAGCCAAACAATCATTCGAAGAAATTAAAATGGCTTTAACAAGAACACCAGTTCTGACCAGTCCTAAATTTGACAGAGATTTTATTATTTTTTCGTTTGCTTCTAAACATACAGTTGCAGCTGTTTTACTTCAAAAAGATGACCAAGGGTGTGAAAAACCAATAGAATTTTTTAGTAAAGCACTTAGGGATGCATCTCTAAAATACAATATTATGGAAAAACAGGCTTTTGCATTGGTAAAAGCAATTAAATATTTCAGGGTTTACATATTCTCATGTGATAGCTTATGTGCCTAATGCTGTAGTTAAAGATATTTTGACTCAAGATGGCATTGAAGGTAAACGAGGTAAATGGATAGCTACCATTTTAGAATATGATATTGAGATTAAGCCAACAAAACTCATAAAAGGCCAAGGTTTAGCTCAACTAATGACTGAAACTAATTGCCAAGCCTTAGACATTAACGAACTGGATGACAATCAGGAGATGGCGACTCCACAGATCAGTCAAGCTTTCTTAGATTCACCCTGGTACACTGATATAATTCATGTTTTATTAAACCTGCAAGCTCCTCCAGGGTTGTCCAGGACCAAACGAAGATTTTTGAAAATGACATCTTTGAAATATTGTATTTTAGATGGCACTTTATTTTGGAAAAATCATGAAGGAATCTTGTTGAATTGTCTATTAAAAGATGAGACTGATAAAGTGCTTAATGAATTTCATACAGGTGATTGTGGAGGACATCTCTACTGGAAATCTACTGCAGACAAAATTTTAAGGGCTGGGTTTTATTGGCCAACCTTATTTTCTGATGTTAAGAAATTTGTAACATCTTGTCATAAATGTCAGATATTTGAAGGTAAAAGAAAGTTGTTACCTTTGCCTTTAAAACCAATTTCCACAGAAAGACCTTTTCAACAATGGGGGTTAGATTTTATTGGAGAAATTCACCCCCCTTCTTCAGGGCAACACAGATGGATTTTAACTGCCACAGACTACTTCACTAAATGGATTGAAGCCATCCCATGTAGACATGCCAATGATTCTATAATCATAGGGTTTTTAGAAACCAACATACTTTCAAGATTTGGCTGTCCAGAAAAGATTATAACAGATAATGCTGCTGCATTTAAATCAAAGAAAATGATTAGTTTCTGCCATAAATATCATATTACTTTAGGTCATTCAACAGCTTATTACCCTCAGGGTAATGGACTAGAAGAATCCTCTAATAAAAGCCTTATCAATATCATCAAAAAGTTATTGGAAGAAAACAAAAAGAATTGGCATAAGAAACTGACCAATGCATTGTGGGCAGACAGACTTACAACTAAGAAATCAATTGGGACTAGCCCATATGAGTTAGTTTATGGTCTTGAAGCAAGATTCCCATCATCTTTAGGAATTCTTGTTATGAAATTACTTCAGGAGGCTCAAGTGGAGCCAAATGACATTCAAAGAAGAATTAATCAAACAATCCACCTGCAACAAACCAGGGAAGAGGTATACCAAAGATCACAAGTCTTGCAGGAAAAGTTAAAGAAAATGTTTGATAAAAGGACTAAATCAGAATATTTTCAACTAGGTGATAAAGTCCTGAGATGGGATTCTAGGAGAGAAGAAAAAGGGAAACATGGAAAGTTTGATTTCTTGTGGAAAGGGCCTTATATCATTCATGCCTTGCAGGGAAACAACACTTACTTTTTGAAGGAGTTGGACAATTCAGAAGTTGAAGAAGGACCAGTCAATGGTCGAATGCTCAAGCATTATTTTGATCCCATTTACTAGAATGCTTTGATTTTTCTAACTTGTACATAATATATCCTTTTTTAATGCAGTTTGGATTGGAGGGTGACTTCTTGAAGTTGAAGCCCGAAGTGAAGGCCCTAAGCTTCAAAAGTTTCACTATCATATGTAAAATAAAAGCTACCAGAAGAAGGAGATTACATAATTCAGTTTGAAGACATATTTAGGCCACTGACCTGCTGTTCTTGACTTTTCACATGGAAAAGCCATCCCCAAGTGGAGCCAGTGTTAGACTCCTATACCAATAGGTTTCATTTTTCATGATTGTCTTGATTGAACTATGGAATATGTTCAAACCTTTTTCTTGAGCAAAGGTGTTCCATATTCTTGAAAAACCAAAAAATCAAAAAAATTAAAAAATGTAAAGAGGGTATACCCTAAAAGAAAAATCAAAGGGTAAGAAAGAATAAAATGGTCAAAAAAGTGAAAGAAATGAACCCCAAGCAAAAAATAGACCAAGGAAAGTGTGCAAATCCAAATGCCACTACTATTTCATTTTTGTAATAAAGCAATTGTGTGCAGCTTGTCAAACCTTTGCCACAATTCATGAATAAGTCAAACTGTTTAAACTTGGCTTACTCATATTTCAATTTCATGTTCTAGATTAGAGAATAAATATCTGACCAAACAGTTTAATCTTGGCAGATAAGTAGATAGGTAGAGTTAATAAGAGGTGCTCAACAGTTTAATCTGAGCCCTTGGATGTAATAAGGGTAGAATTAGATAGATTTGCCTTGTAAAAAAGAAAAGATTGATAAGGGTTTGCAAGTCCAAATGCACCCTAATAAAGAAAATAAAATGGTAGTGTTAAGTAGATAGGGTAGGTAGATGGTGCTGCAAAGTGTTATCTGATGAATGATGCTGCTACATGTTTTTGATCCTTTACTTTCATCACAAATACTAAAGCAGGAAATACACTGGAAAATCACAGCAAGCAAAGTCAAACTCATTAACTTCCCTTATCACTTTCCCCTCAAAAGTTTTACTAATTTCCCCCAAAGTACTAAGGTATTTGGAGATCAAAAGGGCTCAAGGCATTTCCTTGACTTCTGGAGGGACCGGACCCTCGGCCTAATGATCAAAAAGACCTAAGTACTTGAAATAATTCATCATTATAATCATCCATCTTTAACCTTGTCCTAAGTAAAATCCCATTTTACTTAGGAAAATCAGGCAAAATTCCATAAAAATCCCTCATGATAACTTGCTATTCTAAGTTTAAGTGTTGAAGATAAGATATTGCAATTTACTTCAAAAGTTGTCACTTTCTTAGATGTGCAAAGTCTTTTGAGTTCCCTTGTCCCTTGGTCATATTAATGTTTAACTCTATTTTACTAAATCCCTAGTGAAATACCCTATCCTAAGTATATAATTCCTTTTTTATAAATACCCCAAAAACCCCTCTATTATAAAGTTTAACCAAAGTAAATATTTCCCCTTGCATTCCAATAAAAACCCACTATATAAGCCCTTTGGTTAAATTATATCTTTATATCGTAAACCCGCCCCTATGGTAAGTTAATTACATTTGTTAAATTACCATATAATAAAATAAAAACATATATATGAAAAATAAAACTTTAAACATACGATATATATGTTTAAACCCAAAAATATAAATAAAACCTGAAGTTTATTTTCGAAACCAAACTTTGGAAAATCCCGCGCCAACGTGGCTCATCCACCTGGCATATCACCCGACGTTTTAACCCCACCGCGACCCCTATTTCCTTTATCACTGAGGGATTAACTAATTATCAGAATTAGTTAATAACCACCCTTCTCCGCCAATTAAAAGCTCTCCGGGATGTTTTATAATGTTAAATCGTGTTTAAAACCCCTACGGGCCCACACCTTAATCCTCCGCTTATTCCCCGTCATTGCAACCGTCCGATCACTCTTCCAAAGATCAACGCTTCCTATCAATCCCGCTACCCATCCCTTGTCAGCATTTTAACGAGCGGGGGATTGGTGGTATTTGACTAGTCACCCGTCCACGCGTTAATAACTTTTTGGAATCGCTGCCCTCGCGGTTAATACCGCCTTTTCTCATAAGCGGTGCGGGGACTTACCACTTACCGCCCGGCCCCTCCACCATACGTCAGCCCGTACATTGATGACGTCACTCCTCGAAAAACTAAAAAACCCTTTTAACTTGTAAATAAAGCCAATTTTCATGTTTTTTCCGTTATTTTCATTATTAAACGCGACTGTGCTCTCTGCTACGGTTTTCGAATTTTCATTGAAATCCACTGTTCCATTCAATTTCGCTCCATAAATCCGCCAGACCTGTGTTCAAGCGTCCTCCTGTTACCGCCTGTTACCTGTTAAGAACCAGCTTTCTTCCAAGAACATGTATTTATCCTATTCCGCCCCGAACTGCAAGTAAAACTCTGTTTTCTTTGTTTTTCGCTGAATTAGTGATTAAAACTCATCACTGAGATCTTCCCCAGAGGTTTTAAAACTGTGCAATTGCTCCCTGAACCTACAATTGTGCCAATTTCCTTCAGTAAGATCAAAATCATGCTCGGCCTGTGAAGAAAACCAGAAACCTCCGTTTTGAATCCACAAGAACCAAAATGGAGGCCCCAGCAGCTTTGAATATAACTCCACTGAATGCCCCTCACCGTGAATTGGAATATTTACCTTTGGTAGATAAAGATTTCCAAATTAAAGACTTGCATTTTGATGAAAGTCCCCTTTTGAGTTATTGTCACTGCAGAGAAGAATACTCAAAGGGACAAGATCTTATAAGGTTGTGGGAATCCAATCTCCCAAGGTATCTCATCCCTTTAGTCATTTTTTTCCCAGAAATCATCCATTATTTCCATTCAAACTATGATCCCACTCAAAGGGCTGTAATAGCTCCTGATCAAAGTGTTCTGTTTCCCATTACTCCCCAGGCTATCAATGCCATGCTACACTTTGAACCAGACCAAGAACTAGCACCGTTGTCTATGGAAGAATTGATTGAGAAGACTAGGCAGTTAACCCCAGAAAAGCTAAAATCCATGTGCCAGAATTTCATGTTGCCTGAACATCAGCCTAAGGGATCTCCTCCCTATGGTTTTTATTATTTCAATACATTGGG
Source organism: Pinus albicaulis (assembly GCA_034641835.2). Classification (NCBI taxonomy): domain Eukaryota; kingdom Viridiplantae; phylum Streptophyta; class Pinopsida; order Pinales; family Pinaceae; genus Pinus; species Pinus albicaulis. The sequence continues at coordinate 31,828 of JAXQQM020077353.1, read as the reverse complement.
AAGGCTCATCATAAATATGATATCTTTTGTCTTGGGATTCAATACCAGTGAATATGTGGATGAAACAACACTGGTTTTACTATCTATCTTTACTCCTGGGCAGCCTCCTGAAGTTAAATATGACTTTGCCTCTTTCATAGCCAATAAGATCCATGATCAGTTCATGAGGCTAGATGATGAGAAAGTTTTCAAATATTCCTTAGTTATTTATCATCTCATTATCTTCTATCAGTCAGAAAAGTTCCCTTTCCCTGTTAAAAAGCTTGATGCCAAGGGAAATCCCAGGTCATTCATATTTTGGTCCCCCATAATTCATTCTTCCCCTGATTCTCCCTATTCCTACACTAAGTTCATTGATCAGTTTGTATATCCTGCAACAACTTTGTTAACAGGAATCCCTCCCCCAAGGCTCAGTAATGAAATAAAAAAGACCTTGCAACTTTCAAGGACTTCTAAAGTTGGAGATTGGTATTTGTATCAAAACCATACAGTCATCAGAATTTATGGATGTGAATTACATCCATTCAAGTTACCAAGATATGTGCCCATGAGGATTTTTGCCTTGGAATACTTCAGGCAAATGAATAATTCAGATGTGATCCATTTTTGTAGTGTGAAGAAGAAAGCTCAATTAAGGATCAAAAGTCAATTAGGTCCTTTCATCTGCAACTCTAGGGAGGCCGAGAGAGAGGCAGAAAATATATTACAAAGCAAGTTCCAAAGAAATTTTCGTTGGGTTCCTTATGACCCATTTGGTTTTATTTGTGAAAAGAGATTAAAGAATAAATCATCCCCTTATATACATCACAAAATTCCTGATCTAGAACAATATGCCAATCAAGATGAATGGGTTGAAGGAACACTTGTTGAGGAAGAAAGTGAGGCTGAAAAAATGAACAAAATTATGAAAGATCTCGAGAAGAAGTATGACCTAGAATCTTGTGGTCAAGTGCAGGTACCCTACATTGGCACTTCTTCAGCAGCAACTCTACAGCAAACATTACAGGAAAGCGGTTCATCAGTTGCAGCAGAACCAAAGGGCAAAGGAAAGGAACCTGAAATCCAGGTCATTGAAACTTTGGTCATGGCAGAGAAACCACAAACTTCCAAAGCACCTGGACAATCACAGGTTTCTCCCACTCAGGAAAAGCACACTCAAGTTCCAGAGTTGCAAACTCCATCAAATGTGGAAATAGGAAAGAAAAGGCAGGTTCCAGACACCACTCCTCCAAAAGAAACCTCACAGGTACATCAAGCTAAAAAACATAAATCAGATCCACTTCCAGATGTGGAAATCATAGATGAAGTGTTTGATGATGGAAGGGAAGACAGTCAACTAACTGCCACAGTTAGTGAAACAAACACAGGACAGAAAGGAAAAGCTTTACAAAAGCAATTAAGTATTGAGGTAGCCTCTTTCAGACCACCAAAAACAGATACAGGGGATATTAAAAGAACCTTCATTAATATTAAAGCAAAGAATGATCCATTAAAAATGAAGGTATATGATCAAATATTTAGAAAATGGCTCCATAATCAATAAGGCTAATGTCGGCATTTGACATGTCCGCGAGCAAAATGATAATGGGCCACTTGAGTTAAAGGTGCCGAAACCCATTCTGCTGTGAAGCACATCAGAACAAATTTTGAAGTTACGGCGAAGGACATTCATCCTACGAGACGAGATAGAGCTACCTGAGACAAAGCGGGAAATGGTCTATTCCACTCTTACCAATAAAGCCATGGCGACTCTAACCTTGCAAGATTCTTTGAATAACACAAGTGCTTTCAGTGCAAATTGAAGGCCTCTTCTCGGGCCCAGATAATAGAATAAGTCTACAGAAGACACTAATCATTGGCTTGGGTCACAACCCCAAAGACATTAAAAGTGAGGAATTAATAAAGAAGAGAAAGATGATGACATGGTACTGGCAGCAGCCCCAGAGTCCACCCCGACCTCAAAGGCACCCTCGGACCAAAGTTCTAAGGGAATTCGGAAGAAATAATGGGTTGCTCTAAATATGATGAAGAAGCGACTAAGTGAAACGGAGAAGGTGAACAAGCTTTGCGGGAACGAGGAAACTATCGAGACGGACATCAACCACGGGTACTACAACACAGTCATTAACACGACCCGACGGGTAAACACTTGGTTTAGTTCGATGAATTGATAAATCAAATGGAAAGTTTACAACTAAGGATCTGAGAACTTCAAACCACAAAATTGCAATTAGTAAAATTAAGGAAGGAAATATGATACATCTAAAAAAACCAGTTCTTTACAAATAAAAAAGATTAGAAAAATTGGTTGGAGCTTTGGAAAAAGATCTTTTCATTGGAAAATCCTTTAAAAGGGAAATAAATGAAATTATTTGGGGTAATATCATTGAGTTAATAGAGATATTTGGCCCTCTATTCAAGCTATTTTTGAACAAAATGATTTGGTTAAAAATAGCCCAAGAAGAAATATACGAGGACAAGAAATGAATTAAGGCGGCACGAGCGGGCCAATCCGACTTGTCAATTTACGAACACCGGGACAAAACAACGGCTTACAACGTGGGGATTGAGGACGGGACGAGCCACCGGTTTTGGAAATAAGAGAGTTTTCATCAAAAGAACTTTCATGCGGGAATTTAGAGAAAGGGGGAAGTGCCTGAATATTTTGATTTGATATCAATATTTTGAGAGAAGAAATTTCAAAAACTTTGTTGGACGATGGACTACCGTCAACTTCTTTCTCGAGAGGATCAAATAATGGACTTGGAAACCTATGTAAAGAAAATAAATGCTCATGCTCAAAACTCTGTTTGCTTGTTCTTCTAGTTTATAAAATCAACATTACCAACGGGAGAAGTAATATCTATGATAGAGTGAGAGATTTATTTCATAAGACAGCTGAAATAAATGTCTTTGTTCTAATGAGCCACCTTTTACAAACTCACGACGAGATGAGACATTGAGAAAACTCAAAATAACTATGATACAGGATGATCAATGGTGGAAAGAATTGTGGAAATTCTATAAAATTTATCTTCGGGATGAGAATTTTATCTTTATCAAGTAAAAGGATAAAAGTGGTCTGAATGAAAGAGTATCGGTTAGCGAGGTTAGTATCAGTAAAAACAAAGTATCGAAGACGAAACAGAAATTACTCAAAGAACTGACGTGAGCCCTTTTTCAACACTTACCTCCTTTTTATGGAAGCAAAATGAGAAGCAGACATCGACAATTACCTATTATTCTATCACGAGACCATTTGTCTCATGTTTATTTGTAAATCACTCATTAGTCACCCTAGATTATGGGTTAGGATTGGTGTGAGATTTTTCAAGTTTTTCTTGTATAAATAAACCCTCGAAAAGGAAGTATTGAGGGTGGATTCTATTACTATTTGTAACATTGAGATTTTCGGAATAAGCATTTTGGAGAAATTTATTAAATTGGCTAACGGATGACGATTTGAAGCTCGGGACTTTACCCAAGATTCATGTGTTGAATTTGCGATTTAATAAAGTCTTTCTACCCTTTGTCTTAAGTTTATATCAGTTTATAATATCATTATGTCCATCTTTGAATAATTTACATAAGAGGATTGAATCGGAATTTACTTAATTGTACTCGATTTGAGATGTGATTGTTCTTAATGTTTTTCCTCTAAATTGGTTATAAGCATGAATTCTTAAATGCTCTTGCTTTGCTAATTTAAACATTGTTGATTACTATAATAAAAGAATTCTTCATTGATCTTTGTTGTAAGTCATCTCATTTCTTTATTTTAAACATGGTGAAGATTCTTAGTACCTTTCATCCCTTGAATCATCCCATCCACTTTAAATTTTTAAGGATTGTTCTCTTGTCTAGCTACCTTGCCATGTAAATCCATCTTGTGTGTAGAATAAATCCGGTAAAACCATCCTTTGACTCCATAGCCCAATGGTGAAAACTTCAACCTTGCCCTTAGTTTGATTCCACCATTTTAAACAAACTCTTGGATCATAACTAGCCTAAAATCTTCTAAGAACAAAGAGATAAATTATAAAGATAGAGCCCTCTCTGGATCACGAGATTAGCTGAGTCTGCATCGAAGGTTGGTTTGTGGTTACCTCGGGTATACTTTCCTTTTCCACAACTTGAGGAAAAACTTTGAGTGATAACATAGTGGCGACCATCAAGAGTGAATCATTTTATTGATATTATTGTTTGATTTATAAGCTATAGGCAGTGAATCGACCAGGTAGCCTTTGAAATTGCTTTGCTGCAACGATTGCAAAAGTAAATAAATGCTACTTGGATCTATCTCTGATTTAACATATATTGAACCTTAGTTTCAAAATATTGTCAATTCTCTAGTTTAACGAAGATCTTTGAGAAAATTTTAATCACACACATCATTATTTCTTGAAGAATTTGTAGAAGTTTCATTTATTACTTTCAATTAAAATCAAAAATTCAAAAAAAACACATAGTCATTTGGCTCGAGAAAGGATTGAGCATACTAGTCAAACCACGACCTAATCCACCACCAATATTTAAATCTGAATACGATTCCTAGGATTCTTAGAAGACAAGAAGTCGAAAGTTAGAAGAAGAAGAAGTGGAAAGTTGAGGAAGTTCTAGACCACTTTCTAGATACGCATCTTGTCTTTGTGCAAATTATATATATTGATGACATTCCCTTTGATGCACGATTTGAAACATCTTTATTTGTGGGTACACGAAGCCCAGATTATCAGTTAGTTCCGAGATCCATTGTTCTTTGAAGATTTGCAATACGATTTGTTTCACATCATCTTGACGAAGAAATTACATAACTCTATCCAAAGCGGAACAAACCTTTGGATTGGCTGTCTGTAATTGCGAAGCATCTCCAAGTTCGATCACTTTCTCAAACTTTTCAAACATTTGTCACCCCTTCTACTCCTCCATCTCCTCATGCCGAGACTATCAACTCTATTACCCCACTTTATCTTCCAATGGCCAATCAGATACAGCCCCTTTGCGATTCACAAGCCAACCCTCTGCTTTGCTAGATTACCGGAGTAAGATCACACCTTTTCATGGATCTGGTACTTACCTGACACAACAAACACCCAAGGATAGTGATTACTGAGTTCTATGAGATTGATGCGATAATGTCCCAGAATGAGAATTTCGTTCGAGTCTTCTTGGAGAAGTTAGGACACATGGTTTAGGGCCTTACTCCAAATACTATTGTTGATTTGACTTTGCCTGGGGCATTTTTGAACATATGGGAGAAGAAGATCTCTTCGGATCTGTAATTAGTAGAAAGACCTAATGAAGCTGATCTGGGATTACATCATTAGATTCAACGAAGCATATATGATTCCTCAAACCTTAGACCCCACGACTGTATTGGTTAAATTTCAGGATGGTTTGACTCTGATATAGCTTATTCCCTCGGGAAAAGAGCTCCTCAAACATTGAAAATGCAAAGCATAGTGGTGAGTGTAGAAGCAAATCGATAGAAAAAACGACCGAGCAAGAGCGAAAGAAGAATGCCTACGAATGAAGAACAGCCCGGCTTTTGAAAAAGAAGGCTGGATGCAATCATTAAAGGTATGGAAGATTAGGAGACGGTGGAGACCATTGAAAGAAAATCTTCTGGTGACCTTAAAAATGTTGCAAAAACCCAAACTTTAGGAGGAATGCGAGATCAAAATATTGGAAAGAAGTCACGACCAAAACATTAGGCCACCTTTCCCAGGAAAGCTTTGTTGAAGGTTCAACACGAAGAACCTACGAAGATGTAAATGTAATCCTTGATGACAAAAATGAACGAAGTATTCCTATCCCGGGGATGATCAGAAAATCCTTATCCTTGAAACGTTCCCAGAAACTTCATTCGGGTGAGACTTTTGATTTTAGGAGGCTATGACCTGACAATTTATGAGGTTCATAAACGGTACAACTTGAGAAGTAGAGGGATTGATGTGCCGAGAGAATAACAAACTGACGCAAAACAAAATGTCGAGAGTAAAGTTAAGCATTCCCCCTTTGAGATTAAAATAGTCCCCAAAGTACAAAATTTTGTCTAGAATAACTCCAACCCTTTAATCCAATAATTGAAGATGTCTCTGACCAACCAACCAAACAAAAAACAACAGTCTAAAACTTTTCCTCCTATAGGAGACATAGAAGAAAGCTTGATGAGTCGGATCCGGAAACATCTTCAAAACAAAACTTCATTCATGAGAAAAAGAGAAAAACATTGAAGTCCCAAAAAGCAGGGAAAAACCCAAGCTATGCAAAACACTAAAACTCAAACGCGGAAAAACCTTTCAATCTAGAGTGAAATAAGGCAAACTCAAGATAGCGGTTCCTTTATCGGAATTGGCTAAACATGAGCTCTATAGAAGTCCAAATTACCAAGTCTCTAAATATTAGCATTCTTTACGGATTGGATGATTGATGAAAATATTCTTGATGATCAACCCAAGCTTCTTTTTGGCCACAGAGGTAAATGGCAAACCGAAAGTGGAGGAACTCCTCCATTTTATGTAAACATAAATGTTCATGACAAGATACTCCATAATGCAATGCTTGATTACAGACATCTCACAATTGATGCCAAAAAGAGTAATGGAAAAGATTAAATCTAGATATTACCCAGAATTAGGTACAAAGATTTGTTTTCATTTGATTCTAGTCGGGTAAAATGTTTAGGTTTGATTAAAGATTTGTGTGTAACTTTGGTACAATACACTAAGAAAGTCTGTTTTGATGGACATAGTAGTGGCTGATATTCAACCTAAATATGGTATGTTATTGTCTAGATCATGGGGTGCTAAACTTGGAGGGTATATTCAACTAGACATGTCATATGCAAGCCCCATTTACGTGTCGATTGACTAAAGATTATATAGAGAAACCTTGATGAAGAAGTACTTAGTCGGTAGCCATGAGAGAAGCTTTGAAAAACTTCCTTTGTTTACTACGTACATTCGATATGGATTCTTTTATTTTATACAATGTTGGGATTCGATCTCCCTGCGAAATAGAAATACAGAATTGGAAACCATGAACAAAACCAGCACAGGTAAAATTGAAGAAATCAGAAAGCAAAAGCACCAGAGATGATCGAAATACACGAGAGAAACTAAACAACTAGCTCTGTCGAGAAACACTTTAAAAGCAAATTGATGAAGTTTATGAACATGAAATTCTATGGCATTTAGGATTTGATGGCTGTTAAAAATAAACTAGAGCGAGGAATTTGATTTGGTTACATAATGTTGAAAATAATCATGCGAGAGGGTCATGCTTATAGGTTGAATTTCAAATGCACTAACAACATGGCAGTCTGGCTCTTGTGATAGGGCTTAAACATGTCAAAGAGTTACCAGGATCAACAGAATTGTCAAATCATAGGAGACTCAGAACTAATCATTCAACAGTTAAAGGAGAATTTTCAACAGAAAAGACATAGAGCTAGAAACCATCTGAGAAGAGCGATTGTGGAAATTCTCAACACATTTTCACAAGCTCAACTTGCAGATTCCCAGGAAACAAAATTTGCATGCTCCATGACCTCGCCATGTTTGCTGCTTTGTCTGAGATTACCGACCTAATCATGGAGTTTTGGTGAGATTAGACATAGGCTACTATACCAGACAATATTTTGAATTGGCAAGTATTTATTTAATAACAATCAAATCAATAATTTTTTGACACTTCAAATGAGTTTCTAGCTATTAATATAGATATGAAGACATAACTATTGATGAATTTGATCAGAAAAAAGAACAAAAAATGAAATTTCAGAAAATGCAATTCATATCATGATACATTCATAGAAAAAGACATACGAGAATCACGAAAAATATAGAATCTGATGAATCGTGAAGATGGGCAATCATCAATTTGAAAGATAATCATTTGCCCAAAGGATTAACTCCTTTGGAAGATGCGATTTTGACTCAAATGATATTCCATTTAGACCTAAAATGGAGCACATTAAGAGCTGATATGGAAAGAATACAACAGGAACGAGAAAATCCTAAAATGGTTAAGTTGTCAATCTCTTCCACAAGATCAAAAAGTCAAATATGTTGAACTATTAAAAGAATTCCCCGGGATGTTTTTGCACAGGAGTTATGAAGATCACAAATCTTATGATACATCCATCATTCAACACACTATACCTTTGAAACCGGATCGAAACCTTTCAAACAAAATCTTAGAAGAATAAATCTGTTTTATTACCTTCAATTGAAAAGGAAATCAAAAAGAATGTTTGAAGCGGGGATTATAGCTCCTATACGATTCTCGGAATGGGTGTCCACAGCCTGGTACCCGACTAGGAAGAAGACGGGAGAAATTGGCTTGTGTGTTGATCTAAGAAATTTGAATAAAGTTTCTTTGAGCATAACTATCCTTTACCAAAAATGGACATATTCTTCGAGAGGGTAGTAGGATCTTCTAGGATATCTCTATTGGATGGATTTTCGAGTCTGAAACCCGAGATTACGGTTCATCTGATGATCGGGGATAAAGCCGCATTTACAACACCATAGGTGCGTTTAAATATGTCAAAATGCCATTTGAGGCTCAGAATGCGGGAGCTACATTTCAAAGAGCAATGGATATTGCTTTGCTAAAGAAATACATGATTTACTACAGTGATTTATCTAGATGATCTATACATTTTTCTAAAGCAGATCAAAAAGACATTTAGATCATTTAAGTGAAACACATTTATAAAAATTAAAGAAAATATGGAATTTCTTTAAACCCCAAAAAGTCATTATTTGGTTTAGAAGGAAAGCTCTTAGGGCACATCATTTCTAAGATGGCATTAGGATTGACCCGAGAGAAAAGATACAAACAATTTCTGAATCCTCATCCTAGAAACATAAAAGAGTTACTGACATTCATAGGAAAAATTAATTTCTTGAAGATTTATATCTAGTTTAGCTGAATTACTTAGTTTGCTCACTAACATGCGAGAAGATTCAGCATTATTTATTTGTAAACCAAACAATCATTTGAAATTAAAATGGCTTTTACAAAGGACACGGTTCTTACCGATCCCAAATTTCTGAGAGATTTTATTATTTTTCATTTGCTTACGAACATACGAGTTCTTGGCTGTTTACTTCAAAAAAGATGACCAAGGTGTGAAAAACCATTAAATTTTTAGTAAAGCACTTAGGGATGCATCTCTAAAATACTAATATTATGGAAAAATAGGCTTTTGCATTGGTAAAAAGCGATTAAAGATTCAGGGGTTTACATACTATATTCTCATGTGATAGCTTATGTGCCTAATGCGTAGTTAGATATTTTGACCCAGATGGCATTGAGTAAAGAGGTAAGTGGATAGCTACCATTTTAGAATATGATATTGAGATTAAACCAACAAAACTCATAAAGGTCAAGATTTGGCACAACTCATGTTGAAACTAATTACCAAGCCCTTAGACATTACTTGGCTTAGGATGACAATCGAGAGTGTGACTACGAGATCGATCAAGCTTCTTAGATTCACCACAGTCTGCTTGATATAATTCATGTTTTATTAAACACAGAAGCTCCTCGGGAGGTTATATTTAGAGCGAAAAGAAGATTTTAAATGACATCTTTTGAAATATTGTAATTCTAGATAGCACTCTATTTTTGGAAAAATCATGAAGGAATCTTGTTGAGTGTCCACATTAAAGATGATACGATAAAGAATTTAGCAATGAATTTCATGGGGGATTGTGGAGGACATCTCTGCGGAAATCCAGCTACTTGAGACAAAATCTTGGAAATTTGGTTTTTACTTGGCCAACTTTATTTGATGTTAAGAAATTTGTAACAACTTGTCATAGAGTGTGAGATATTTGAGAGTAAAAGAAAGTTGTTACCTTTGCCTTTAAAACCAATTTCCTGAAGAACCTTTTCAACAATGGGGATTAGATTTTATTGGAGAAATTCATCTCCCCCTTCTTGATCAACACGGATAGTTTAAGCACCCTGGAACTATTTCACTAAATGGATTGAAGCTATCCCATGTGAAGACAGTGATGATTGTTGATTATAAGGGTTTTAGAAACTAACATACTTTCAAGATTTGGGTAATCAGGAAAAGATTATATGAGATAATCTTCTTGCATTTAAGTCAAAAATGATTAGTTTAGTAGTAAATATCATATTACTTTATAGGCCATTCAACGACTTATTACCCTTAGGGTAATGGTGAAATCCTCCGATAAAGCCTTATGATATCATCAAAAAGTTATTGGAAGAAAACAAAAGAATTAGCTGTGACCAATACATTATTGAAGTGACAGACTTACAACTAAGAATCAATTGGGACTAGTCCATATGAGTTAGTTTATGGCCTTTGACAAGATTCCCATCATCTTTAGGAATTCTACATTTATGAAATTGCGGGAGACTCAAGTGGAGCAAATGACATTCAAAGAAGAATTAATCGGAAACAATCCACACACAGCAAACCAGGAAGAGTTATACGAAAGTACAAGTCTTGCGGGGAAAAGCTAAAGAAATTTTTTGATAAGAATAGCAGAAGATTTTCAACTGGTGATAAAGTCTAAGATGGGATTCTAGAAGAAGAAAAAGGGAAACATGAAAATTTGATTTTTTGTGGAAAGGGCCTTACATTATTCATGCCTTGCGAGAAATAATACATACTTTTTGAAAGATATGGACAATTCGAGAAGGGGAAGAAGGACGATTAATGAGTGAATGCTCGAAAGCATTATTTTTGATCCCATTTACTAGAGAATGTTTGGAAGTTTGCTTTCTAACTTGTACATAATACCTCTTTTTTTAATGCGGTTTGGATTGGATGCAGTGACTTCTTGAAGTTGAAAGCCGTAGAGACCCTAGCTTCAAAAAGTTTCACTATCATATGTAAATAAAAGCTACCGGAAGAAGGAGATTTCATGATTCGATTTAAGCATTTTAGAACATCTGACCTGATGTTCTTGACTTTTCACAAGGAAAAACCATCCCCAAGTGGAGCAGTGTTAGACTCTATGCAATGGGTGTCATATTTCATGATTTTTTTGTTGAACTATGGGAATATGTTCAAACCTTTTCTTAGTAAAGGTGTTCCATATTCTTAAAAAACCAAAAAAATCAAAAAATTTAAAAAATATGTAAGAGAATTATACCCTAAAAGAAAATTAAAAGGGTAAGAAAAATAAAATGGTCAAAAAAGTGAAAGAAATGAACTGAGCAAAAAATAGACCAAGGAAAGTGTACAGAATCCAAATGCCACTACTATTTTATTTTTGTAATAAAGCAATTGTGTGCGGCTTGTCAAACTTTTACTTTTTAATTCATGAATAGTCAAAGCTGTTTAAACTTTGACTTATTCATATTTCAATTTTCATGTTATAGAATTAGAGAATAAATATCGACCAAACGGTTAATCTTGGCGAGATAAGTAGATAGAGTAGAAGCGAGTAAAGGTGCTCAACGGTTTGTCGAGCCCTTGATGTAATAAGGGTAGAATTAGATAGGTTTGCCTTGTAAAATAAAAAAAGATTGAAAAGAGGTTTGCAAGTCTAAATGCACCCCTAATAAAGAAGAAAATGGTAGTGTTAAGTAGATAGGGTAGGTGGAGAATGGTCTTGCAAAGTGTTATATGATGAATGATCTTTGCTACATGTTTTGATCCCTTTACCTTCATCTGAAATACTAAAGCGAGAATGCCTTGGAAAATCATGACAAGCAAAAGTCAAAATCATTAACTTCCCTCATCACTCTCCCCTTAAAGTTTTACTAATTTCCCCCAAAGTACTAAGGTATTTGGAGATCAAAGGGGCTCAAGGCATTTCCTTGACTTTTGGAGGGACCGGACCCTCGGCCTAATGATCAAAAAGACCTAAGTACTTGAGATAATTCATCATTATAATCATTCACCTTTAACCTTGTCCTAAGTAAAATCCTATTTTGCTTAGGAAAATCATGCAAAATTCCATAAAAATCCCTCAAATTAACTTACTATTCTAAGTTTAAGTGTTGAAGATGAGATATTGCAATTTACTTCAGAAATTGTCACTTTCTTAGATGTGCAAAGTTTTTTTGAGTTCCCTTGTCCCTTGGTCATATTAATGTTTAACTCTATTTACTAAATCCCTAGTGAAATGCCCTATCCTAAGTATATAACTCCTTTTTTATAAATACCCCAAAAACCCCTCTATTATAAAGTTTAACCAAAGTAATTATTTTCCCGTGCATTCAAATAAAAACCCACTATATAAGCCCTTTGGTTAAATTATATCTTTATACCATAAACCCGCCCCTATGGTAAGTTAATTACATTTGTTAATTTACCATATAATAAAATAAAAACATATATATGAAAAATAAACTTTAAACATACGATATATATGTTTAAACCCAAAAATATAAATAAAACCTGAAGTTTTTCGAAACTAAACTTTGGAAAATCCCGCGCCAACGTGGCTCATCCACCTGGCATTTCACCCGACGTTTTAACCCCACCGCGACCCCTATTTCCTTTATAAACCATGGAATTAGTTAATTATCTGAATTAACTAATAATCATACCTTTCCGCCTATTATATGCCCCCCGGGATGTTTAAATAGAGTTAATTGTGTTTTAAAACCCGCCGGGCCTGCACACGAAAACCCCACCATCTATTTGTCCTTTTGCAATGTAGATCTCATTTTGTAATATCTGACTGTAGAGACTAGCGTTCATCCCACTACCCATACCTTATCGTGCAACCGGCGGAGGATAGTGGTATTTGACTAGTCACATGATCCACTTGCTTGTCCAGCAGTCGAATGTTGCCTCGTGGTTAACCACTTTGCTCTTGTAATCACCGGACTCCACTGCAACCCGGCCCCCTCCACCATCGATCGGCCCATCTAATGATGGCCGATCACTCCTCGAAAAACTAAAAAACCCTTTTAACGTAAATAAAACCAATTTTCGTATTTTTTCATTTATTTTTACGTTATTAGCTCTGACTGTGCTCTGCTACGGTTCGAATTTTCATTGAAATGCATTTCATTAATTTCGCTCCTTAAATCATGAGACTGCGTTCAAGCGTCCTTACTAGATACATTGCACTGTTAAGTGTTTCTTAAAGCAGTGTTATCCCTGTGACATAAGTAAAACTCTGTTTTCTTTGTTTTCTGCTGAATTAGTGATTAAAAATCATCACTGAGATCTTCCCAGAGGTTTTAAAACTGTGTAATTGCTCCCTGAACCTACAAATTGTGCCAATTTCCTTCATTTTCGAAATCACGCCCGGCCTGTGAAGAAAACCAGAAACCTCCATTTTGAATCCACAAGAACCAAAATGGAGGCCCCGACAGCTTTGAATATAACTCCACTGAATGCTCCTCACCGTGAATTGGAATATTTACCTTTGGTAGATAGAGATTTTCAGATTAAAGACTTGCATTTTGATGAAATCCCCCTTCTGAGTTTTTGTCGCTGCAGAAACGATTATTCAAAGGGGCAAGATGTCATTGGACTGTGGGAATCCAATCTCCCAAGGTACCTCATCCCCTCAGTCATTAATTGCCCAGAAATTATTCACTATTTCCATTCAAACTATGATCCCACTCAAAGGGCTGTAATAGCTCCTGATCAGAGTGTTCTATTCCCCATTACTCCCCAGGCCATCAATCAAATGCTACACTTTGAACCTGACCAAGAATTGGCACCTTTGTCTATGGAAGAATTGATTGAGAAAACTAGGCAATTAACTCCAGAAAAGCTAAAATCCATGTGCCAGATTTTCATGTTGCCTGAGCATCAACCTAAGGGGTCTCCTCCCTATGGTTTTTATTATTTCAATCAATTAGGAAGACTCATCCTCAATATGATATCTTTTGTCTTGGGCTTCAACACCAGTGAATATCTTGATGAGATAACCTTGGTTTTGCTATCCATTTTTACTCCTAGGCAACCTCCTGAGATTAAATATGACTTTGCCTCCTTCATAGCCAACAAGATCCATGATCAGTTCATGAGGCTAGATGATGAAAAAGTTTGTAAATATTCCTTAGTCATCTATCATCTCATTATCTACTATCAGTCAGAAAAATTCCCTTTCCCTGTTCAAAAACTTGATGCCAAGGGAAACCAAAGGTCAGTTATATTTTGGTCTCCCATAATTCATTCTTATGAGTCTCCCTATTCCTATTCTGAGTTTATAGATCTTTTTGTATATCCTGCAACTACATTGTTGACAGGGTTTCCTCCCCCAAGACTCAGTAATGAAATAAAGAAGACCTTGCAACTTTCAAGGACCTATAAAGTTGGGGATTGGTATTTGTATCAAAACCATACAGTCATCATAATTTATGGATGTGAATTACATCCATTCAAGTTACAAAAGTATGTACCCATGAGACTATTTGCCTTGGAATATTTCAGGCAAATGAACAATTCAGATGTGATCCATTTTTGTAGTGTGAAAAAGAAAGCTCAACTCCGGATTAAAAGCCAATTAGGTCCCTACATCTGCAATTCTAGAGAGGCTGAGCGAGAAGCAGTCGATATATTACAAAACCACTGCAAGTTTCAAAGAAGTTTTCGTTGGGTTCCTTATGACCCATTTGTTTTCATCTGTGAAAAAATATTAAAAAACAAATCTTCCCCTTATATCCACCACAAGATTCTTGATATAGAGCAATATGCTAACCAAGATGAATGGGTGGAAAAAACACTTGTTGAAGAAGAAAGTGCAGAAGAAAAAATGAATAAAATTATGAAAGATCTTCAAAAGAAATATGACCTAGAATCTTATGGTCAAGTGCAGGTATCTCACATTGGCACATCTTCAGCAGCAAATCCACAGCAGAGATTGCAGGAAGGCAGTCCACCAGTGGCAGCAGAGACAAAAGGTAAAGGAAAGGAACCTGCATTACAGGTGATTGAAACTTTAGTCATGACAGAGAAACCACAAACTTCCAAAGCACCTGAACAATCACAGGTTTCTCCCACTCAGGCAAAGCACACACAAGTTCCAGAGTTACAAACTCCATCAAATGTGGAAATAGGTAAGAAAAGGCAAGTTCCAGATACCACACCTCCTAAAGAGCCTTCAGGAACACATCAATCTAAAAAACATAAATCAGATCCACTTCCAGAAGTGGAAATCATAGATGAAGTGTTTGATGATGGGAGGGAAGACAGTCAACTAACGGGCACAGTTAGTGAAACAAACACAGGACAGAAAGGGAAAGCTTTACAAAAGCAATTAAGTACTGAGGTATCCTCTTTCAGACCACAAAAAACAGATACAGGGGATATTAAAAGAGCCTTCATTAATATTAAAGCAAAAAATGATCCATTAAAAATGAAGGTATATGATCAATATATGAAAATGGCTCCCCATAATCAAGAAAGGCTAATGTCAGCATTTGACATGTCACAAGGCAAAATGATAATGAGCCACTTCAAGTCAAAGGTGCCAAAACCCATTACTGCAGCTGACTACATCAGAACAAATTTTGAAGTTTTGGCAAAGGACATTCATCCTCTGGACCAGATAGAGCTACACAGACAAACTGGGGAAATGGTCTATTCCACTCTTACCAGTAAAGCCATGGCAGCTATAACACTGCAAGATTCTTTGAATAACACAACTGCACAATTGCAAATTGAGAGGGCCTCTTCACAGGCCAAATATAACATAATAAAGTCTTTAGAAGACATAATCATTGGTTTGGGGCACAACCCCAAAGATATTAAAAGCATTGAGGCATTAATAAAGAAGAAAGATGATGACATAGCTGCACTGAGAAAACAACTAAAATTGCCAGCCTCAAGGCACCCTCAGACCCAATAAGTTCTAAAGGGGAATTCACAGGAAGAAATAATGGAGTTGCTCCTAAATATGACTGAGCAACTAAGTGAAACGGAGAAGGAATTGGAACAAGCCTTGCAGGAACAGGAAACTATCAGGCAGACATCAACCACAGGTACTACAACAATAGGTCAGCAAACACAGCCAGCCCAGGTAAGCACTACTGGTTTAAGTTCTGATGAATTGATAAAGCAAATGGAAAGTTTACAACTAAGGGTCACAGAACTTCAAACCACCAAATTGCAATTAGAAAAGTTAGAGGAGAAATATGATACATCAAAGAAGACAGTTGCTGAAAACACCAGGGAAATTAAAAGATTGGACAAATTAGTTAAGGCTTTAGAGAAAGATCTTTCATTGGAAAAGCCTTTAAAGGAAATAAACGAAATTCTTTGGGGTAATATCATTGAGTTAATAAAGGGCATTTGGCCCTCTATTCAAGCTATTTTTGAACAAAATGATTTGGTTAAAATAGCCCAAGAAGAAATAAACAAAACCATAAATGAATTAAGAGGCAGGCCTGAGCAGGCCAACTAGCTCATTCAATTTTTGAACACCCGGACAAAGCAACAGCTTGCAGTATTAGGGATTAAGGACAGGACCGGCACAGTTTTGGAAATAAAGAGAGTTTTTATCAAAAGAACTTTCATGCAGAATTTAGAAAGGAAGTGCACAGATATTTTGGTTGATATCAATATTTTCAGAGAAAAATTTCAAGCTTTGTTGGACAGTGGGTTACCAAGTCCTATGCTCTCAGAGGATCAAATAATGGATTTGGAAACCTATGTAAAGAAAATAAATGCTCATGCTCAAAATACAACTACTTGTTCTCCTAGTTTACCATAATCAACATTACCAACAGGGAGAAATATCTATGATAGAGTGAGGAATTTATTTCATTTGGAACATGAAATAAAGTATCTATTTCCTAATGAGCCCACCTTTTACAAACTCACAGAAGCAGATGAGACATTGAGAAAACTCAAAAGGAATGTGATACCAAACGATTCATGGTGGAGAGACTTATTGGAAATTCTATAAAAGTTATTTTCAGGATGAGAATTTTATCTTTACTATCAGGTAAATGATAAAAATGAGTACAGATGAAAGAGTATCAGTTACACAAGTTAAAGAGTATCCGTAAAGACAAAGAGTATCAAACAAGCAAAGAAATTACTCAAAAAGACAGCAACAAGCCCTTTTTCAGCACTTACCTCCATCACATCCATAAAGAAAGGAAACAACACATTAGTAGTTACCTATTATTCTATCCACGAGACCATTTGTCTCCTGTTTATTTGTAAATCACTCCTTAGTCACCATAGATTATGGGCTAAGTTAGTATGAGATTTTTTCAAGTTTTTCTTGTATAAATAAACCCTCAAAGGAAGTATTGAGGGTGGATTCTATTACTCTGTTGTAACATTGAGATTTTCGGAATAAAAGCATTTTGGAGAAATTTATTCGTGGCTTACTGGATGACGATTTAAAGCACTGGACTTGTTGCAGGATTCATGTGTTGGACTACAGTTCAATAAGTTCTTCTACCCTTTG
The DNA here is from genome assembly GCA_034641835.2 of Pinus albicaulis. Lineage (NCBI taxonomy): Eukaryota > Viridiplantae > Streptophyta > Pinopsida > Pinales > Pinaceae > Pinus > Pinus albicaulis. Next base: position 14,441 of record JAXQQM020077353.1, on the reverse strand, counting down.
TTTGAAATTTTATATTAGCTTATAATATCATCATGTCCATTTCTGAATAATTTACATAAAGGATTGAATCAGAATTTGCTTAATTGTACTCTGATTTCAAATGTGGTTGTTCTTAATGTTTTCTTCTAAATTAGTTATAAGCATGAATTCTTAAATGCTCTTTCTTTTCTAATTTAAACATTGTTGATTACTATAATAAAGAATTATTCATTGCTCTTTATTTGTAGTCATCTCATTTCTTTCTTTTGAACATGGTGAAAGATTCTTAGCTGCCTTTCATCCCTTCAAAATCATCCCATCCACTTTAAATTTTAAGGATTGTTCTCTGTCTAGCTATCTTTCCCTGTAATACCATCTTGTGTTTAGAATAGAAATCCAGTAAAGCCATCCCTTGACTCCATAGCCCAATGGACTGAAAGCCCTCAACCTTGCCCTTAGTTTGTGGATTCCACCATTTTCCCAAAACAAACTCTTGAATCTATAAACTAGCCTAAAACCTTCCAAGAACAAAGATAAATCATAAAGAGAGAGCCCTCTCTGGATGCAGATTGGCTAGATTCTGCATCTAAAAGGTTGGTTTGTGGTTACCTCGGGTATATTTTCCTCTTACACAACTTCTAGGAAAACCTGAGTGATAACATAGTGGCGACCATACTGGGGATCTGAATCATTTATTGATACTATTGTTTGATTTATAAGCTATAGACAGAGTCTGAAGATCAGCCAGGTAGCCTTTGAAATTGATTTTGCTCTGCAATTGCAAAAGTAAATAAATGATGCTTCAGTCTATCTCTGATTTAGCTTATATATTGAATCTTAGTTTCAAAATACTCAATTAGATTCTCTAGTTTAACAGATCTTTGAGAAAATTTTAATCACACATCATTATTTCTTGAAGAATTTGTAGAAGTTGTATTTATTCTTTCAATTAAAATCAAAAATTCAAAAAACACATAGTCTAAGAAAACTGGCTTCAGAAAGGATTCGACATGCTAGGTCAAACCCTGACCCCAATCCACCACCAATATTTGAAAATCCAAATCTGATTCCTAGGATTCTTAGAAAACAAGGAATTCAAGAGAGTTCTGAAAGAGGAAGTCAGGAAAGTTCAGGAAGTTCTAGACCACTTTCTAGATCTGCATCTTGTCCTGTGAAAATTATATATATTGATGACATTCCTTTTGATGCACGATTTGAAACATCTTTATTTGTGAATTTTTCTGAAACTGAATTATCTAGATTAGTTCCAGATCCATTTTTCTTTGAAGATTTGCAATACAGATTTGTTTCACATCATCTTGACAGAGAATTACATAACTCTATTCAGACTGAACAAACCTTTGAAGAAATTTCAAACATCTCTGTAATTACTGAAGCATCTCCAAGTTCAGTCACTTTTTCTCAAGCTTTTCAAACACTTGTCACCCCTTCTACTCCTCCATCCCCTCCTGCCAGACCATCAATTCCTATTACCCCACTTTATCTTCCAATGGCTAATCGATATGCCCCTTTACAGTTACCAGGCAACCCTCCAGCTTTACCTCAAGATTATCAAAGTAAGATCACGCCTTTTGATGGATCAGGTACTTACACAGCTCAACAACACACCAAAAGGATGACTGATTACTTTGAGTTTTATGAGATTGATACTGATAATATTCGAATGAGAATTTTCGTTCAGAGTATTACTAGAGAAGTTAGAACTTGGTTTAGGACCCTTGCCCCGAACAGTATTGCTGATTTAGAAGCTTTATATAGGGAATTTTTGAACAGATGGGAGAAGAAAAAGGATCCTCTTCAGATCCTATCAGAATTTGAGAAATTAAGAAGAATACCTAACGAAACCATACAATATTACATCATAAGATTCAATGAAGCATATAACGCAGTTCCTCAAAACCTAAGACCCCCACATGACTCTGTATTGGTTAAATTTCCAGATGGTTTTGACTCTGATATAGCTTATTCCCTCAGGGAAAGAGCTCCTCAAACACTAGAGGAAATGCAAACCATAGTGGTGAGTGTAGAAGCAAATCTGATAGAAAAACGAGCCAGAGCTAGGGCAGAAAGAAGAATGCCTATGAATGAAGAACCTTCGGCTTTTGAAAAGAAGCTGGATGTAATCATTAAAGGTATGGAAAGATTAGGAGATAGAGTGGAAACCATTGAAAGAAAGTCTTCTAGTGACAATCAGAATGTTGCAAGAAACCCAAACTTTAGGAGGAATCTGAATCAAAATAGTGGAAAGAATGTTTCTGACCAGAACATTAGGCCACCTTTCCAAGAAAACTTTGTTGAAGGTTCAACTTCTGAAGAACCTACAGAAGATGTAGAAATAAACAATGTAACTGATGACAAAAATGAACCAGAAGTCTTCCTATCCCAGGATGATCAAGAAAATCATATCCTTGAAACATTCCAAACTCATTCAGGTGAGACTTTTGATTTTAAGGAAGGCTATGACACAGCAATTTATGAGGTCCATAAACAGTATAATTTGAGAAGTAGACGGATTGATGTGCCAGAGAATAACAGACAGAAAAATGCAAAACAAAATGTCAAAGGTAAACAAAACATTCCCCCTGTACAAAACATTCCCCAAGTACAAATTCTGTCTAGGATAACTCCCAACCCTTCAAATCCAATAATTGAAGATGTTTCTGACAACCAACCAAACAATAAACAACAATCTAATACTTTTCCTCCTGTGGGAAATGTAGAAGAAACAGTAGAAGTTAGTTCAGATACCCCTTCAAAACAAAATTTCATTCATGAAAAAAGAGAAAAACATTGAAGACCCAAAAAATAGAGAAAACCCAACTGTGCAAAACACTAAAACTCAAACAGAAAAACCTTTCAATCTAGAGGCTGAAATAGGCAAACTAAAGATAGTTGTTCCTTTATCAGAATTGGCTAAACATGATGTCTATAGAAGTCAGATTACCAAGTCCCTAAACATTAACATTACTGGATTGGATGATTCAGTAAACATTCTTGATAATCAACCCAAACTTCTTTTTGGCCCTGAGGTTAATGGCAAACCAGAAAGTGGAGGAACTCCTCCATTTTATGTAAGCCTGAATGTTCACGACAAGATACTCCATAATGCAATGCTTGATTCTGGAGCATCTCACAATTTGATGCCAAAAGCAGTAATGGAAAGATTGAATCTAGATATTACCAGACCGTACAAAGATTTGTTTTCATTTGATTCTAGTCAGGTAAAATGTTTAGGTTTGATGAAAGATTTGTGTGTAACTTTGGTACAATACCCTGCTAAGTCTATCTTAATGGACATAGTAGTGGCTGATATTCCACCCAAATATGGTATGTTATTGTCTAGATCTTGGGGTGCTAAACTTGGAGGGTCTATTCAACTAGACATGTCATATGCAACTATTTCAGTATTTGGTCAGCCTAAAAGATTATATAGAGAAACCTTGATGAAGTACTTAGTCAGTAGCCATGAGAAGCTTGAAAACTTCCCTGTTTACTATGTACATTCTGATATGGATTCTTTGATTTTATACAATGCTGAGTTGGATCTCCCTACTGAAATAGAAGCTCCGGAATTGGAAACCATAAACAAAACCACTATTAAAATTGAAGAAATCTCTGAAAACAAAGAAACACCAGATGATCAAGAAATACCTGAAGAAACTAAACAACTAGCTCCTGTCAAGAAACATTTTAAAACAATTGATGAAGATTATGAACATGAAATTCTATGGCATTTAGAGTTTGATGGCTCAGTAAACAGATTAGGGGCAGGAGCTGGGATTTGGTTACATAATGTTGAGAATAATCGTGCGGAGGGTCATGCTTATAGGTTGAATTTCAAATGCACTAACAACATGGCAGAGTACGAAGCTCTTTTATTAGGGCTTAAACATGTCAAGAAGTTAGGAGCTATTAGGGTATCAATCATAGGAGACTCTGAACTAATCATTCAACAGATTAAAGGAGAATGTTCGACAAAAGACATGAGACTGAAACAATACAGAGAGACAGTTGTAGAGATTCTCAACACATTTTTACAAGCTCAACTTGCCAAGATTCCCAGGAAACAAAATTTGCATGCTCACAGTTTAGCAATGTTTGCTAGCACTTGCAAGTTACCTTTTGACCCTAATCATCAGTTTTCAGCTGAAATTAGGCATAGGCCTGCTATACCAGACAATCTTTTGAATTGGCAAGTATTTGTGAATAACAATCAAATCAATAATTTTTTGACACTTCAAAATGAGTTTTCTAACTGTAATATAGATGAATACATAACTATTGATGAATTTGATCAAGAAAAAGAACAAAAAATAGAAATTTCAAGAGAAAATGAAATTCATATGTTCCATCCAACCACATTAATAGAAAAGGACATGCAAAATTTGAAACACATGGAATCTGATGAGATCATAGAAGATGAGACAAAAATCATCAATTTAAAAGATAATCATTTACCCAAAGGATTAACTCATTTGGAATATCTGTTTGACTCAAATGATATTCCATTTAGACCTAAAATGGAACCTATGAAGGCTGATATGGAAGAATGCAACTTAGGAACCCCAGAAAATCCCAAAATGGTCAAGTTGTCCAAATCTCTTCCAAAAGATCAAAAGGTTAAATATGTTGAACTATTAAAAGAATTCCAGGATGTTTTTGCCTGGAGTTATGAAGACCTCAAATCTTATGATACATCCATCATTCAACACACTATACCTTTGAAACCAGACCAGAAACCTTTTAAACAAAAGCTTAGAAGAATAAATCATGTTTTATTACCCTCAATTGAAAAGGAAATCAAAAGGATGTTTGAAGCAGGGATTATAGCTCCTATCAGATTCTCAGAATGGGTTTCCAACCTGGTACCAACAAGAAAGAAGACAGGAGAAATTAGATTGTGTGTCGACTTAAGAAATTTGAATAAAGTTTCTTTAAAAGACAACTATCCTCTGCCGAAAATGGACCACATTCTGCAAAGGGTAGTAGGATCTTCGAGAATATCACTACTGGATGGATTTTCAGGGTACAACCAGATTCTGGTTCACCCTGATGATCAGGATAAAACAACATTCACTACACCATGGGGTACGTTTAAATATGTCAAAATGCCATTTGGGCTCAAGAATGCAGGAGCTACATTTCAAAGAACAATGGATATTGCTTTTGCCAAAGAGATACATGATTTTCTGGTTATTTACCTAGATGATTTGACTGTTTTTTCTAAAACAGATCAAGAACATTTAGATCACCTAAGGCAAGTATTTATAAAGTGCAGAAAATATGGGATTTCTTTAAACCCCAAAAATTCATTATTTGGTTTGGAAGAAGGAAAGCTCTTAGGGCACATCATTTCTAAAGATGGCATTAGGATTGATCCAGAAAGAATACAAGCAATTTTACAGATACCTCATCCTAGAAACATAAAAGAGTTGCAAGCATTCATAGGAAAAATTAATTTCTTGAGAAGATTTATTTCTAGTTTAGCTGAATTTCTTAGATTGCTTACTAACATGTTGAGGAAAGATTCAAGCATTGACTAGACTGTAGAAGCCAAACAATCATTTGAGGAAATTAAAATGGCTTTAACAAGGACACCAGTTCTGACCAGTCCTAAATTTGATAGAGATTTTATTATTTTTTCATTTGCTTCTGAACATACTGTTGCAGCTGTTTTACTTCAAAAAGATGACCAAGGGTGTGAAAAGCCAATAGCATTTTTTAGTAAAGCACTGAGGGATGCATCTCTAAAATACAATATTATGGAAAAACAGGCTTTTGCATTGGTAAAAGAAATTAAAGATTTCAGAGTTTACATATTATATTCTCATGTGATAGCTTATGTGCCTAATGCAGTAGTTAAAGATATTTTGACTCAAGATGGCATTGAAGGTAAACGAGGTAAGTGGATAGCTACCATTTTAGAATATGACATTGATATTAAACCAACAAAACTCATAAAAGGTCAAGGATTGGCACAACTCATGACTGAAACTAATTGCCGAGCCTTAGACATTAATGAACTGGATGACAATCAGGAGATGGCGACTCCACAGATCAGTCAAGCTTTCTTAGATTCACCCTGGTAGACTGATATAATTCATGTTTTATTAAACCTGCAAGCTCCTCCAGGGTTGTCCAGAACCAAAAGAAGATTTTAAAAAATGACATCTTTGAAATATTGTATTTTAGATAGCACTCTATTTTGGAAAAATCATGAAGGAATCTTGTTGAATTGTCTATTAAAAGATGAAACTGATAAAGTGCTTAATGAATTTCATGCAGGGGATTGTGGAGGACATCTCTACTGGAAATCAACTGCAGACAAAATCTTAAGGGTTGGCTTTTACTGGCCAACTTTATTTTCTGATGTTAAGAAATTTGTAACAACTTGTCACAAGTGTCAGATATTTGAGGGTAAAAGAAAGTTGTTACCTTTGCCTTTAAAACCAATTTCCACAGAAAGACCTTTTCAACAATGGGGGTTAGATTTTATTGGAGAAATTCATCCCCCTTCTTCAGGGCAACACAGATGGATTTTAACTGCCACAGACTACTTCACTAAATGGATTGAAGCCATCCCATGTAGACAGGCCAATGATTCTGTAATCATAGGGTTTTTAGAAACAAATATACTTTCAAGATTTGGTTGTCCAGAAAAGATTATAACAGACAATGCTGTTGCATTTAAGTCAAAGAAAATGATTAGTTTCTGTAGTAAATATCATATTACTTTGGGCCATTCAACAGCTTATTACCCTCAGGGTAATGGACTAGCAGAATCCTCCAATAAAAGCCTTATCAATATCATCAAAAAGTTATTGGAAGAAAACAAAAAGAATTGGCACAAGAAACTGACCAATGCATTGTGGGCAGACAGAATTACAACTAAGAAATCAATTGGGACTAGCCCATATGAGTTAGTTTATGGCCTTGAAGCAAGATTCCCATCATCTTTAGGAATTCTTGTTATGAAATTACTTCAGGAGGCTCAAGTGGAGCCAAATGACATTCAAAGAAGAATTAATCAAACAATCCACTTGCAACAAACCAGGGAAGAGGTATACCAAAGATCACAAGTCTTGTAGGAAAAGCTAAAGAAAATGTTTGATAAAAGGACTAAAGCGGAAGATTTTCAACTAGGTGATAAAGTCCTAAGATGGGATTCTAGAAGAGAAGAAAAAGGGAAACATGGAAAGTTTGATTTCTTGTGGAAAGGGCCTTATATCATTCATGCCTTCCAGGGAAACAACACATACTTTTTGAAGGAGTTGGACAATTCAGAAGTTCAAGAAGGACTAGTCAATGGTCGAATGCTCAAGCATTATTTTGATCCCATTTACTAGAATGTTTTGATTTTTCTAACTTGTACATAATATATCCTTTTTTCTAATGCAGTTTTGATTGGATGGTGACTTCTTGAAGTTGAAGCCCGAAGTGAAGGCCCTAATCTTCAAAAAGTTTCACTATCATATGTAAAATAAAAGCTACCAGGAGAAGGAGATTACATAATTCAGTTTGAAGACATATTTAGGCAACTGACCTGCTATTCTTGAATTTTCACATGGAAAAGCCATCCCCAAGTGGAGCCAGTGTTAGACTCCTATACCAATAGGTTTCATTTTTCATGATTGTCTTGATTGAACTATGGAATATGTTCAAACCTTCTTTCTTGAGCAAAGGTGTTCCATATTCCTAAAAAATAAAAATAAAAAAATCAAAAAATTTAATAAAAAATGTAAAGAGGGTATACCCTAAAAGAAAAATCAAAGGGTAAGAAAAATAAAATGGTCAAAAAAGAGAAAGAAATAAACCCCAAGCAAAAATAGACCAAGGAAAGTGTGCAAATCCAAATGCCACTACTATTTCATTTTTTTGTAATAAAGCAATTGTGTGCAGCTTGTCAAAACCTTTGCCACAATTCATGAATAAGTCAAACTGTTTAAACTTGGCTTACTCATATTTCAATTTCATGTTGTAGATTAGAGAATAAACATCTGACCAAACAGTTTAATCTTGGCAGATAAGTAGATAGGTAGAGTGAATAAAAGGTGCTCAACAATTCAATCTGAGCCCTTGGATGTAATAAGGGTAGAAATAGATAGATTTATCATGTAAAAAGAAAAAGATTGATAAGGGTTTGCAAGTCTAAATGCACCCTAATAAAGAAGAGAAAATGGTAGTGTTAAGTAGATAGGGTAGGTAGATGGTGCTGCAAAGTGTTATCTGATGAATGATGCTGCTACATGTTTCTGATCCTTTACTTTCATCACAAGTACTAAAGCAGGAAATACACTGGAAAATCACAGCAAGAAAAATCAAACTCATTAACCTCCCTCATCACTTTCCCCTCAAAAGTTTTACTAATTTCCCCCAAAGTACTAAGGTATTTGGAGATCAAAGGGGCTCAAGGCATTTCCTTGACTTCTGGAGGGACCGGACCCTCGGCCTAATGATCAAAAAAGACCTAAGTACTTGAGATAATTCATCATTATAATCATTCACCTTTAACTTTATCCTAAGTAAAATCCTATTTTACTTAGGGAAATCATGCAAAATGCCATAAAAAACCCTTAATATAACTTGCTATTCTAAGTTTAAGTGTTGAAGATGAGATATTGCAAATTACTTCAAAAATTATCACTTTCTTAGATGTGCAAAGTGTTTTGAGTTCCCTTGTCCCTTGGTCATATTAATGTTTAACTCTATTTACTAAATCCCTAGTGAAATGCCCTATCCTAAGTATATAACTCCTTTTTTATAAATACCCCAAAAACCCCTCTATTATAAAGTTTAACCAAAGTAATTATTTTCCCGTGCATTCAAATAAAAACCCACTATATAAGCCCTTTGGTTAAATTATATCTTTATACCATAAACCCGCCCCTATGGTAAGTTAATTACATTTGTTAATTTACCATATAATAAAATAAAAACATATATATGAAAAATAAACTTTAAACATACGATATATATGTTTAAACCCAAAAATATAAATAAAACCTGAAGTTTTTCGAAACTAAACTTTGGAAAATCCCGCGCCAACGTGGCTCATCCACCTGGCATTTCACCCGACGTTTTAACCCCACCGCGACCCCTATTTCCTTTATAAACCATGGAATTAGTTAATTATCTGAATTAACTAATAATCATACCTTTCCGCCTATTATATGCCCCCCGGGATGTTTAAATAGAGTTAATTGTGTTTTAAAACCCGCCGGGCCTGCACACGAAAACCCCACCATCTATTTGTCCTTTCCGCCGTCCGATCTCCCACTGTAAGATCTACGGCTAGCGTTCATCCTGCTACCCATCCCTTGTCAGCATTTTAACCAGCGGGGGATTAGTGGTATTTGACTAGTCACCCGTCCACATGTCAATAACTTTGTGGAATCGCTGCCCTCGCGGTTAATACCGCCTTTGCTCATAAGCAGTGCGGGGACTTACCACTTACCGCCCGGCCCCTCCACCATACGTCAGCCCATACATTGATGACGTCACTCCTCGAAAAACTAAAAAACCCTTTTAACTTGTAAATAAAGCCAATTTTCATGTTTTTTCCATTATTTTCGTTATTAAATGCGACTGTGCTCTTTGCTACGGTTTTCGAATTTTCATTGAAATCCACTGTTCCATTTAATTTCGCTCCATAAATCCGCCAGACCTGCGTTCAAGCGTCCTTCTGCTACCGTCTGTTACCTGTTAAGAACCAGCTTTCTTCCAAAAATAGGTATTTATCCTATTCCGCCCCGAACTGCAAGTAAAACTCTGTTTTCTTTGTTTTTCGCTGAATTAGTGATTAAAAATCATCACTGAGATCTTCCCCAAAGGTTTTAAAACTGTGTAATTGCTCCCTGAACCTACAAATTGTGCCAATTCCCTTCATTTTAGAAATCACGCCCGGCCTGTGAAGAAAACCAGAAACCTCCATTTTGAATCCACAAGAACCAAAATGGAGGCCCCGGCAGCTTTGAATATAACTCCACTGAATGCTCCTCACCGTGAATTGGAATATTTACCTTTGGTAGATAGAGATTTTCATATTAAAGACTTGCATTTTGATGAAAGCCCCCTTCTGAGTTTTTGTCGCTGCAGAGACGATTATTCAAAGGGGCAAGATGTCATTGGACTGTGGGAATCTAATCTTCCAAGGTACCTTATCCCCTCAGTCATCAATTTCCCACAAATTATCCACTATTTCCATTCAAACTATGATCCCACTCAAAGGGCTGTAATAGCTCCTTATCAGAGTGTTCTATTCCCCATTACTCCCCAGGCCATCAATCAAATGCTACACTTTGAACCTGACCAAGAATTGGCACCTCTGTCTATGGAAGAATTGATTGAGAAGACTAGGCAATTAACTCCAGAAAAGCTAAAATCCATGTGCCAGATTTTCATGTTGCCTGAGCATCAACCTAAGGGGTCTCCTCCCTATGGTTTTTATTATTTCAATCAATTGGGAAGACTCATCCTCAATATGATATCTTTTATCTTGGGCTTCAACACCAGTGAATATGTTGATGAGATAACCTTGGTTTTGCTATCCATTTTTACTCCTGGGCAACCTCCTGAGATTAAATATGACTTTGCCTCCTTCATAGCCAACAAGATCCATGATCAGTTCATGAGGCTATATGATGAAAAAGTTTTTAAATATTCCTCAGTCATCTATCATCTCGTTATCTACTATCAGTCAGAAAAATTCCCTTTCCCTGTTCAAAAACTTGATGCCAAGGGAAACCAAAGGTCGGTTATATTTTGGTCTCCCATAATTCATTCTTATGAGTCTCCCTATTCCTATTCTGAGTTTATAGATCTTTTTGTATATCCTGCAACTACATTGTTGACAGGGATTTCTCCCCCAAGACTCAGTAATGAAATAAAGAAGACCTTACAACTTTCAAGGACCTATAAAGTTGGGAATTGGTATTTGTACCAAAACCATACAGTCATCAGGATCTATGGATGTGAATTACATCCATTCAAGTTACCAAAGTATGTACCCATGAGACTATTCGCCTTGGAATATTTCAGGCAAATGAACAATTCAGATATGATCCATTTTTGCAGTGTGAAAAAGAAAGCTCAACTCCGGATTAAAAGCCAATTAGGTCCCTACATCTGCAATTCTAGAGAGGCTGAGCGAGAAGCAGAAAATATATTACAAATAAAGTTCCAAACAACTTTCCGTTGGCTTCCTTATGACCCAGTTGGTTTCATCTGTGAAAAAATATTAAAGAATAAATCTTCCCCTTATATCCACCACAAGATTCCTGATATAGAGAAATATGCTAACCAAGATGAATGGGTGGAAAAAACACTTGTTGAAGAAGAAAGTGCAGAAGAAAAAATGAATAAAGTTATGAAAGATCTTCAAAAGAAATATGACCTAGAATCTTGTGGTCAATATCCCCAGTGCCCCAAGTGTTGTGTCTTGGCGACAAATCTGGCAGAAGTTGCGGGAAGAAACGGTCACCGGTGGCAGCAGAAATAATTAGTAGAGGAACTGCAGCCACAGGTGATTGGCTTTAATCACGTGGAAACTTCAGCTTCAAACCTTTGGAAACCGTCACAGGTTTTCCTCTAGTTACAAAGCACACAAAGTTCCCAGCAAATTACAAAACTCCATCAAATGTGGAAATGGGTAAGAAAAGGCAGTTCCGAGATACCACTGCTCTAAAACCCAGAGGACATCAAAGCTAAAAAACATGTCAGTCCACTGAAGTGGAAATGCATAGATTAAGTGTTTGATGATGGGAGGGAAGACAGTCAACTAACTGGCACAGTTAGTGAAACAAACACAGGACAGAAAGGGAAAGCTTTGCAAAAGCAATTAAGTACTGAGGTATCCTCTTTCAGACCACCAAAAACAGATACAGGGGATATTAAAAGAACCTTCATTAATATTAAAGCAAAGAATGATCCATTGAAAATGAAGGTATATGATCAGTATATGAAGATGGCTCCCCATAATCAAGAAAGGCTAATATGACCACATTTGTGTAGGAGAAACAAAAAATAAATAATGAGCCCTTCAAGTCAAGGTCTTTAAACCAATTCTGGTGACTATCGGATGCAGTCCCAAGAACTGGCAGGACATCGTCGTCTGGACCGAGATAAACTACAGACAGCCCAGGAAATGGTCTGTTTCACTCTTCAGCAGGCCATGGTAGTTGATGTAGCTCTGGGGATTCTTTGGGAAACCTGGCACTGGTACAGATTGAGAAGGCCTCTTCACAGGCCAAAGATAACAGAATAAAGTCTTTAGAAGACATAATCATTGGTTTGAGTCACAACCCCAAAGACATTAAAAGTATTGAGGCATTAATAAAGAAGAAAGATGATGACATAGCTGCACTGAGAAAGCAGCTAAAATTTCCAGCCTCAAGGCACCCTCAGACCCAAGAAGTTCTAAAGGGGAATTCACAGGAAGAAATAATGGATTTGCTCCTAAATATGACTGAGCGACTAAGTGAAACGGAGAAGGAATTGGAACAAGCTTTGCAGGAACAGGAAACTATCAGGCAGACATCAACCACAGGTACTACAACAACAGGTCAGCAAACACAGCCATCCCAGGTAAACACTTCTGGTTTGAGTTCTGATGAATTAATAAAAAAAATGGAAAGTCTACAACTAAGGGTCACAGAACTTCAAACCACGAAATTGCAATTAGTAAAATTGGAGGAGAAATATGATACATCTAAGAAGACAGTTGCTGATAACACCAGGGAAATAAAAAGATTAGAAAAATTGGTTCAGGCTTTGGAAAAAGATCTTTCATTGGAAAAGCCTTTAAAGGAAATAAATGACATTCTTTGGGGTAATATCATTGAGTTAATAAAGGGTATTCGGCCCTCTATTCAAGCTATTTTTGAACAAAATTATTTGGTTAAAATAGCCCAAGAAGAAATAAGCAGAACCAGAAATGAATTAAGAGGCAGGCCTGAGCAGGCCAATCAGCTTATTCAATTTTTGAACACCCGGACAAAGCAACAGCTGGCAGTTTTGGGGATTGAAGACAGGACCGGCACAGTTTTGGAAATAAAGAGAGTTTTCATTAAAAGAACTTTCATGCAGAATTTAGAAAGGAAGTGCACATATATTTTGGTTGATATCAATATTTTCAGAGAGAAATTTCAAGATTTGTTGGACAGTGGGTTACCAAGTCCTATGCTCTCAGAGGATCAAATAATGGACTTGGAAACCTATGTAAATAAAATAAATGCTCATGCTCAAAATACAGCTGCTTGTTCTCCTAGTTTACCACAATCAACATTACCAACAGGGAGAAATATCTATGATAGAGTGAGGAATTTATTTCATTTGGAACATGAAATAAAGTATCTATTTCCTAATGAGCCCACCTTTTACAAACTCACAGAAGCAGATGAAACATTGAGAAAACTCAAAAGGACTGTGATACCAGACGATTCATGGTGGAGAGACTTATTGGAAATTCTGTAAAAGTTATTTTCAAGATGAGAATTTTATCTTTACTATCAGGTAAATGGTAAAAATGAGTACAGATGAAAGAGTATCAGTTACACAAGACAAAGAGTATCTGCAAAGACAAAGAGTATCAAACAAGCAATGAAATTACTCAAAAAGACAGAAACAAGCCCTTTTTCAGCACTTACCTCCAGCACATCCATAAAGAAAGGAAACAACACATCAGCAGTTACCTATTATTCTATCCACGAGACCATTTGTCTCCTGTTTATTTGTAAATCACTCCTTAGTCACCCTAGATTATGGGCTAAGTTAGTGTGAGATTTTTTCAAAGTTTTTCTTGTATAAATAAACCCTCAAAGGAAGTATTGAGGGTGGATTCTATTACTCTGCTGTAACATTGAGATTTTCGGAATAAAAGCATTTTGGAGAAATTTATTCGTGGCTTACTGGATGATGATTTAAAGCACTGGACTTGTTGCAGGATTCATGTGTTGGACTACAGTTCAATAAGTTTTTCTACCCTTTTGTCTAAAATGTTATATTAGTTTATAATATCATCATATCCATTTCTGAATAATTTACATAAAGGATTGAATCAGAATTTGCTTAAATGTACTCTGATTTCAAATGTGGTTGTTCTTAATGTTTTCTTCTAAATTAGTTATAAGCATGAATTCTTAAATGCTCTTGCTTTGCTAATTTAAACATTGTTGATTACTATAATAAAGAATTCTTCATTGCTCTTTGTTTGTAGTCATCTCATTTCTTTCTTTTGAACATGGTGAAATATTCTTAGCTGCCTTTCATCCCTTCAAGATCATCCCATCCACTTTAAATTCTAAGGATTGTTCTCTGTCTAGCTATCTTGCCCTGTAATACCATCTTGTGCTTAGAATAGAAATCCAGTAAAGCCATCCTTTGACTCCATAGCCCAATGGACTGAAAACCCTCAACCTTGCCCTTAGTTTGTGGATTCCACCATT